>VXAD01012717.1:0-10110 GCA_013399195.1 Dicrurus megarhynchus
AAAGGTGCGGAAAGGAAAGGAAAAACAGAAAAGAGAAAAGAGAAAAGAGAAAAGAGAAAAGAGAAAAGAGAAAAGAGAAGAGAAGAGAAGAGCAGAGAAGAGAAGAGAAGAGAAGAGAAGAGAAAAGAAAAGAAAAGAAAAGAAAAGAAAAGAAAAGAAAAGAAAAGAAAAGAAAAGAAAAGAAACGAAACGAAACGAAAAGAAAAGAAAAGAAAAGAAAAGAAAAGAAAAGAAAAGAAAAGAAAAGAAAAGAAAAGTTATACCTTCTAAGGAAGGGTTGAAATTTTTTTATTTTATTCATTCTTAATTGTCAGCATGACTGGAAGTAGCTAATTGTTTTACATCTTAAGATATTGCTCTTCCAAGAGCTAGTTCACTGTATGCAACTTTTTAAAGCATTTGAATATGTTTTCTGTCTGCACAGTTTTCTGCTTCAGTGTCCTCCCTTGGCTGCCTTTTCCTAGCCTCATTTTTTAATGCAAAGGACATTTGCAATGAAAATGGGATCTCTGCTTCTTAACAGTTCATCTGCTCCTGCTGCTCATTTCCCCACCTGAAGTCACATTCCGCCACTTGTGACCTCACTGCAGGTTGCTGTGGTGAGAGGATTATGTTGTTGCAAATAGAGGTTTATAACTTCAGGAAGAGAATGAGCAGCCAGAGCAGATGGACTCCTTTGAAATGAAGATCCTGTCTTCATGCAAATGCTGTGAATGATAAAAGGACGAGAGGGAGAAGTGGCAGAAATTACACAAGCAGGATTGTTTCTAAATACAGAGGACAATTATTCGTTGTCCCATTCCTCGTCTGGATCAGGGTTAATAGGAGAGACCTTGTAAGTCCTGGGGTGGTTCAGAGAAGCGATCAGCATTTGCACACATTTTAAAGTAGCCTTCAGACAGCTCTGATACGTCCTTTAGTACTGCTGGTGTCTGCCTGCTATTTTGGGTGATACCAGATTTAAATCGGGGTAGTCTATTGAAAGGAAAATAGCACAAGTCTTTATAGCTTGAAATAAGGACCAATTACCACAATCAGGAACTGTAACTAACTCACATACTTTGTGGCTCAGGCTCACAGAGGGATGTTAGGCAGTGAGTCACACTGGCAGTGAGGCCCATTCCAGGAGAACTGGAGGGCATGTTTCTCAGAAATGGGTAGACTTTCTGGTGAAGCATTTTTCTAAGCCATATTTCTATGACGCCATGGGTATTTTGTTTCAAAGGTATGCGGCCTCACTCAGCTTGATGCAGGTGCCTGATTCAGTGCAACTCCTACTGGATTGGTTATGTCCAAGAAGTTACATTAGCACAACTCTGAGCCTGAGTTATAAATTCCATCTCTTCAGTAGCTGAAGCAGCAAAGTTTGCTTCCAGTTATAGTCAGCACGGGTGCCTGAATTTGCATCCCCTGTGCCATGCTCATTGTGTGAATATGCCTAGAGACATACTTTTAACCCAGTGTACTGCCTAATTATGCATTTGAGAATGAAATGGCCTTTATCTGTTTAACAAACCATTAGATCCAGAACATCCTTTAGCCTTGCTGGGGAGAGTGATCACCAAACTCAGGGACTGCTTGTTACTACAGACCTGCAACCACCAATTCTCCTGAACTATTTAGGTCACACAAAAACACTGTTATTGACACTTGGAGCAAAAATCTATTCTTTCCTATCTCCCAGCATGTGAGCCCTATCAGGTTATCAGTGAAGATGCATGAAATTATTCTGGAGATGGGGATTGGACATGCCACAATGTTTTCCTATTGTTTGGACAGAGATCCATAGGCTTTCCCAGTGATCCGTGGCTCCACAGAAGCCAGATCTTAATGGCAAGTTGCCTGGCTGTGTGAACACATGGGAACATGGAGCAAGCAGTGCAGACCTGTGACACTGTTCCGATTGCTGTGACACATGAGCCAGGAGCCAGACACTGAGTCCTCTTTTGGAAACGTTTGCCTGAGTATATCCTATTTTTCATCTGGTTCAAACTCACAAGAGTGAGCTGGTAGTAAGTTTTGGAGACAAAGAAACAGAGAATTATCTGCCCTGCAGCGACACAAGAAATCATAAATTGGGGATAAGTCAGATAATTGAACTACAGTTTTACTCAATCACTGCTTCACTGTTCCTCTCCCTTCTATTGCTTTCACATCCGATTTTCTGCAGAAAGCTGATCCAAAAAAATATTGATTGATAAAATAAAAATAATGGTAAAATGAGGTTCTTGGTTTATGGAAGCTCACAGTGCAATGTTAATCTGACAAAGAGAAAACTGCCATGTATGCATCATACACATGTAATAATTTTATATGTGTGTTCATTCTGATTCCTTGGAAAACTTTTTTTTTTTTTTTTCCTTAATCCTCTTCAGCTGAGGCATTTAAGTAACTTATATCACCTGGACAATTTTGCAGGTTCTCAAAGGGATCCTGGGAAAAGACGAACCCTTGATTTACGAAGAAGCTGTAAGCTAAGTGCATTGTTTACAAGAGGGTCTGACTGTTCATCTTTAAAAAATCTTTAACATGTTAACATCTTTAAAATTAATCTCTAAACATCTATCCTTCCTCAATTTTTGAGTCAGTTTCCTGGACAGGGACAGATTTCTGGGAGGAAGCTGGGCTAGGAGTGAGCCACAGGAGCACCTTTCTCATCCATTCATCCATGGCATAAAAACACAAGATCAACAGAATAAACAAATAAATAAATACAGAAATAAATATATAAATATATAAATAAATCCTTACTAAATGCAACCCTGATGGGAAAAATTGAAGCAAAAACTCTGAAAACAGCACTGAGAGGGAGAATGTCAAAAAGCTTTGGACAAAACTTTCAGACAGACGTAGCTTCTGCTGCTGAGTGGTAGGATGTGTCAGTATGCATGACACTATCATTGGATACATCAGAGAGTGCGTTAGAAACATCCCTGCTACAAAAGGGAACACTGGTTGTGCATCCCTGAAAAGCAATGGCATTGACACAAAAGAGCTTGTCAGAGATAGCAAAGGGAAATGCCAGCAACGGTTTTGCACATATAATGATTCCATCAGTACATTGGAGAGACGGGCAATAAAAATGATCAGGGTAGTGCTGGTCACATCATTTTACGCAGAGAACATTCGCTATGAATTTAGCCTCTTTTTTCCTTAAAAACACCTTGCAAACTGCTGATTGATATGGGGCAATCATTACTCATTGAGCTGACAGCTGGGAAGGTCCATGAGGTCAACCAACCTGACCTCAAAAGAGTAATGGATTATTACAACAGTATCCAGTGGCCTTACCCAAGCTCAGACCCTTGTATATGGAAGAACAGTTGTTGGGCCAATGAGTTTATAATCAAACTGAATAAAATGTGGGAGATGAAATAGTCATGGTGTCAGAGTAGAGCAGTAACAGAGTTTAGCCAAGAAGCCAGGTTTTCTGACTTGAAGGCTAGTATCTAAGTTGGGAGTTTTTTACCTCTTTATATTGTCTTCATTATTTGAAGATACCCATCACTGAGTTCTGGTATAATGTCTCTCATGATTATTAAAGAGATATGTAACAGAGGTTTGATTTTAGTTTGGAGGGAGTGTTTTGTTCCTTCTTTTTTTTTTTTTCCCCCCTTCTTTTTTTTTTTTTCCGCTTTTTTTTTTTTTTTTCTTTTAGGACAATTATTTTTGTTTTCTTCTAGAAGACTGGAAAATGGTTTTAAAAGGTGGGTGTGTGTTCTAGCAGATGCTTAGGAACAAAGAGACAGAACTCTTTCTACAAACATATTCCTGCTTCTTAAAACATACCTTTCAAATCAATGCTGTTCAAACAAAAGAGGAAAAAGATTAAAATGTTGCATTTTTGTACTAAAGATGGCTCAGTGAAAAGTAAGTGTTGCTTCCCAGCACAATGCCTCAAAGAATTCTTCCTTCTCAGGATCTCTTTGTAGATGAAATGACAATTTTAAAGATTTTGGAGTAAAACAACAAAAAAAAGCTCCTGGATGGTTCAGACCAACTTAATACAGCTGTGTGCATAACTGATGCCTTTTTGGAAATAGAAGATAATTTGGAAGATGTTTCTGATAAGCATTTGTGTGTATTAAAACAGTTTTGGCAATATCACGGGAAGTAAATGTTTTGAAGAGATGTTTTTCAATGACTACTAAGGTTCACAAATAGTTGTCCACCCTTCTGTTAAACCAATCACAGGTGATTTCAGTGGGATTTTAGGAAGAAACCTCAGCCTTATCAGCCTACATTGAGCCAAAGTTTGCCAATATGAAGTCTGACCAGGTATTTTCAATGTCTAATGTTTGAAAACACCAAAAGGAGATATAATTAGAATGATGGTCTGACAACAGTAAGTCATCACAGCAAAGAAATGGAAAATTGTAGTGGGATGTGGGGAAGAAGATCCTTATTATCTAGGCTTGTTAGGCTTGAAATAGTCTCTCAGGGAAGTTGTGAAAGTCCCCTAATTTGAGGCTGTTGGGAAGAACACAGAGCACGATTTAAAGCAGTATCCCATAATATAGTGTGCCATCTATTATACACATGGAAACACTTCTTAAAAAAGGAACTTGTGAAGTATCATTTGAGGTGTAGTCTACACAAAAATAAAAAATATACAGGAAATATGGGACTGAAGCAAAACAATTATGGGATCCATAAAAGTTGAGAAGTGCTTTTAGTTGCTTTTTAAGAAACTATTTTACATTTTCTAAGTAAGGCAACATATTTACCCTTTCTGTAAAAGGCTGTTAGGATACTACTTGAGCAAAACAGTCTACTTAGCCACATAATCTAGGTTCACTTTAAATCAGATCTGTTGCTTTGTGCCTGGAATGATATAGGCCTACGTACAAGAAAAAAAAAATAGAAAACACATGCAGCAAAATAACTTCAAAGATTTGAGCAATGCAGCAATCTCTGGTAGATACTGGAGTATTTTTCAAATAATAGAGCATTTTTTGACACATGGTCGATTGCATTTCATATTTTTTTTTTGTCGTGTTTTGCTTTTTTTTTAATCTTAAAAATTACTTATCCACTCAGCCTCCTCAGACTTCCAAGGGTGTCTTTTCCAGATCAGATTCCACAGAAATATCTAAGCGTGACACCTATAACCTGTCACACTCAATGACTTTGAATCTGATTTCTCAACAGGCATTGCTTTCTTCATTGAATCAAGAAGAATAGCATTTGGTTTCTGCTAATGCTTTGGTGTTTTTCCTCAGATATTTAATTCCTTGCTCCTGTGTGCCCACATAAAAATCCTTGACCCATAGTTCCTAGATATCCATCAGGCAAGGATGTCCAGTAATGCCATATTAGCCCACTGATGTCATATTAGCACAAAATTTGTCTCCTTTACTTTTTTATTTTTGTTTCTTAAGGGAAACTTCCACACATGGGTGATATTTCTTTCCATTATAAACTGGATTGTTTTTATTGGAGTAATGAAAGTTCAGTGTTGAGGTTTTCTATTTACTCTTGGGAGAGTCAGTAGATTATTCAAAAAGGATCCCTTATATGGTAAGAAAAACAAATTTGTTGACATGAGCTTTGATTTTGTGACACTGTGAGTATAGCTCTCCTGGAAAAGAAAAGCAAACTTAAAAGCCAGCAAATAGAACAGATTGTTTAAAATTATATTTGGGTACCAGCCATAATGTCTGAAGGGAGCTTCAGATTTTGCTGGTGCAGAGCTGGGGTCTGAGGGAAAGTGATGATGTTTGAGCTGAAGAAATTCATTTCCCATTTATAAAGTCCATAATAAAGTCCTATTCTCATCTTCTTTCTCATCCCCTAAACCTGAGAAACATTCCAATATTGAAAAGCATCATCACAGAGGAAAAGAATCCCACCTCATCTTCTGTTGGAGCTGATACTTCAGACCATTTCTGCCTAACCTCAATTCCATTTTTTATCACAGTAGAAAATGGAGCCAGATGGGAATGATAAATCTGCCTGTGCATTCACTTCATTCCAAGCTGCAAGTTGCACTGAAAAGGATGCATATTTCTCTATGCTCTGAGATATAATGCAAGTTGGAAAGAGCTCATAAAACAATGTGTGGCAATATAATATTGTCCAGGTACTGCACAAGATTGTGCAATCTAATATGTGTGTGCATGAGTGTGTATGTGCAGAGGGAGTATAAGGATAGTCACATTAAGTATTTTTTCCGTCCCTGCTATGGTGGGAGTTTTGTTTGGCAGAAATGCCATTAAAAATGGTGGGTGGAAAAAACCAAAACAAAGATTAAATTATGTTTTTCTTTCCTGTTGACTCTATTTCCTTGATTTCAAACCAGGCTGATTTTTACCTAGCATTGGCACACGATTTGACAAACTCAGCTGTGCCTTTCTAGAGTTGTCCTCTGTCCTACCTTCTGAAGGATGCTGGAACAAATGGGATTCAGGGGATCTCCATCCACCCTGACAAAGACAAGACAAGGAAGGGACTGCTTATTTAGTATCTTTAGTTATCACTTCAGCAAAAAGCAATTGATCACCAATAGTGAGAAAACATTTGTTTAGCCACAGCACACAGACCTTGAGGGATTTATGAGCAGCTCTAAGCTCACCTCTTGACTTCAGCTGGAGACTGGGCAACGCGTCTGAGTACCAGGATCTGACTGGTAATGTCCTGTGCAAATGAATTTAGAGATTTTCTCAGCTTGCATTCATATTCTACAAAAGGTAAATATCCCCCAATTACACCTACTTGGAGCTGAATTATCGACTTCAGCTTTGAAGTGCAAATGAGCTGAATGAAAACATAGACTGCAACATAGGAGCTATTCCTACTAGCTGATTTATAGTGCATTAACTGCCTAGTAAGGAAAGCCTTCTATTGCTATGGATTTGTAATCCCCCTGTCCAATTATCCTGAAGATGAAGGCAAAATGCCATCCCGTGTATGAGGCAATCAATAGTGGTCATTTCTTAAAATTCTTTACTTCTCTTTCTTTCCAGCAATCCAGGTTACCGGGTCTTCCATAAATTGCTCTTTCATGGTTTATCAGCCCTGCTCTTTCTAAGAGCCAGACTTAGGGACTACAGTTATGAAAATAAACTGCCATAAACAGCCCTCCAGTAGGTTAAAACTATGGGTATTTATGGTGAATAGAAACTTTGAATCACCATTGTCTCTCTGTATAAAACTGATCTCTGACTAAATAAGTATGTCAGGAAGTGGAAAAAATACAATACTTTTAAATTATTTTCTTAAATTAAATAAATATATACGTACATGATGTCATACCATATGAAAAGTTCAAGCACTCAATTCTTCTGTCACTGTTTGCTAAAGGGCATTATGTCTTCATGCAGTACTGTTTCCAAACTCTCATCTGAAACAGAAGAGGAGCCCTCTCATTTGCCTAGGCATCACATCCCTTGCTCAGTCTTCTATTTTCAGGCATTTATTTTAATCATTGGAAGACTTCTCGGCCTCACTGGTTCTGTATTACAATATAAACTCTCTTTGCTGCTTCCTAAGAACTTCCAACATGAGCACAGAGTTCAGTTTATTTGAAAAATTATGTTTAGTTCAAGAAAATACTGGCTATAGCACATTCAGTTTATTTGCTGCACTCGTGTTCATGTGTTTCTACCTATCTATACTTGATAAACAAGCCATTTCTTTCACTTTAGAGACAGCTAAATAAATATACAACAATTGAGGTTCATGCCATAGGTGTAATTGGAGGAAGTAGCCTGCAGCATTTACAACCAGTGGAAAGCAAGTTACTAAAATCATTGCAATGCAATCAATTGCAATGCAGGATGAGAACAGAGAATTGTTGAATGGTTTGTGTTGGAAAGGACCTTACATTTCATCTAGTTTCACCCTCACCCCCCTGTCACGGACAGGGAAGATCTCTCTCATCCTCAAGTACATGTACAAATTTTGGCAACTCTATGTGCTATTCCCTCCCTAAATTGCTAGTTTAATGTTAAAAATAAAGGCAATGAGGAATGGCTTCCTGCAATGCTGATATCTAGCATGTACCTGTCTGAAATAAGATAAAAAATAATTCTAGCCTTTCTATCAAAAGGAAGGCAGCAGGCAACTAAAGAGTCACAATGAGCAATAAGGCATTTTTTAGGAATCAATACCAATTACATGATTGGACAAAGAGCTTCCAAGGAGTTTCAGCCTCTTAAAAACATCTAATATGGGTTCTGGAGTGTTTTGGGGTCTCAAAATGGTCATAACCTTTATTATTTAAATTCAAATAGATAAGATCAGAGTGGTATCTGGAAACAGAAATATTGTACATAATTTTGGGCCAAAATGACAGTTGCTATGATGTTTTCCAGTGAGGTAAATTATGTGTGTTTAATGGAACCTAGATAAATCAGTGTTCAAAACTGTATTAAATTCCAGCTGTCTTTGTTCTGTATGGGCATGTCTAAAGATATTATAGACTATGAAGTAAGGAGAATGCCCTGATTGGCAGAATAACATTTTCCTCCACTGGGTTTTTGTTATTCTAGCAATCAAGGTACATGCATAGTTGTCTCTATAATACAGAAGGTTTTCAAATTTATTAACAATTTTCAATCAAAAATGTTATTTACGAACTAAGGAAGGATCTACTTTATAGATTAAACCCCAGAATAACTGTGGCTATTTATCCAAGTTCATCCAGGAAATCTGGATGTGTTCAAGGCATCAGATTCTGTTGTCAAACTCATTATTATGGATGCTGATATGCACATAGTGTTGCCTGAGAATCACAGGCAGGGCTACCTGAAATTCAGTAAGTGATCCTTGCATTTTCTTGAGGAATGCACCATTCTGTTCGGGCTCAGTCCAGAACAAATTATGTAGGTAAAATGGAAACACGGTTATCCCATTTCCAGGAGAATTTTTATCTGCACTACTCTAAAAAGCTTTTGCCTAACTTCAAAGTTCAGATGTTACTTTGTAAAGGCAGAATTAATTTTCTTGATTGCTAATCCATCACCACTAAGTATGATGCATATGGTATCAAACATAGGTATTTCTGCTATCATTAATTGTGGCACATTGTCACAACCGATAAGGAAATGCAATATGAGAACAAGAAAACAGTCGCTGGATTTGGCAGCTTACCCTTGTTTTCCTAGTCACCATGGCAGGTACCAAGCGAAACCCTTAACTCAGGAGGCTGACTGTGTGAATAAACGAGGAAAAGAAACTCAGGACTTGGAGAGCATCAATCATTCAGCTGTGTTGTCTCACACTCTGTTTGCAGTGCTGTTGTTCAGTGGAGATAAAGATGAATAGGTCTGAAGAAGGAGGGGTGTCTGTAAAATATCCTAATGCTCAGGAGCAAAGGCATAACTTTTGGCCCTGAGACTTCTGCTAGAGAAAAGTGGAGGCAGTCACACAGAGAGTGAGAGAAGGAAATTAACATGTGCTCGATAAAAGAGAAATCAAATAAAGAACTGTGGTTTAAAAGGCAGGTAAAGTACAGCTGAAATGATAAGTATCATATGATAGACAG
Source organism: Dicrurus megarhynchus (assembly GCA_013399195.1). Taxonomy (NCBI): domain Eukaryota; kingdom Metazoa; phylum Chordata; class Aves; order Passeriformes; family Dicruridae; genus Dicrurus; species Dicrurus megarhynchus. The sequence continues at coordinate 9,488 of VXAD01012717.1, forward strand.
GAAAGGAAATTAACACAACATAAGTTAGCAGGGTAGAAAATATCTGGGTCCAAGGCCAAGAGCAGGTAGAACTACTCAGGTCAGGAGGAAAAGAATAAGCTGTCTTTGAGAAAGTAAATCATAATGTGAAGTGCTAGGGAGACCTTGTGAAAAAAAAATAAAAAGAAAAACCAACACCAACCAAACTTTTCTGTTTCAGTTTGTTTTACGGGCAGAGAATAGAATCCCTGAAATAGCTGTGAATTACAGATTAAATCATTTTATTATTAAATAAAAAAGTCAATGGAGATAGATCCTTTGAGATTGTACAGCTGTTCCCCAGAGTATCTCCATAATATGGCAAGCTTATATAAGCACGGAGATAAGGAGGTGAATCCTGTATTTTAAAACCGGTAGAAGCTATTATTATTATCCTTGCTGACCCCCAGTGTAATGCAGACCTAGAACAGCTCAATCATTTCTGCATTAGATGAAGAACGAGTGTTAAAAATTTTTGGACAGTGCTGCAGCCCACATTACCCCATAGGAAGGCTCCCATTAATTCATGCAGGCATCTCAAAATGCTATTGAAATCTTTTCCAGCCCCTGGTTGGCAGACAAAAAAAAAAAAAAAAAAAAAAAAA
>VXAD01012717.1:28987-64272 GCA_013399195.1 Dicrurus megarhynchus
CTCTTCCTGCACCTTCCCTTCCCTCCTCCTAAATTGATTTTTTGCTCAGTGCTCAACTTTTACAGAAATAGTGAGCCTCAATTTAAAATGTCCAGTTATCCATTGCTTAAATCAACTCCTTGGAGTGTTATTAGGGAAGTTGAATTCTCTCAACTGGAAAAATACTCAAAATTCCCTTTTTTCAAGCTAAACACATGTTCAATTACTAAAGATATGGTACAAATATCTCAAAAAAATAAAAAGAAAAGAAAGAAAATTGTTTAATTTGCTTTTACTTTTCTGATTGGCAGACTCCTGCCCACAGGTAGTGCACTGCAATATGCTGCATTTTCTTTACCATTGACATAGGGTAAAGAGGTCAGGTCATGGAGCTCAGTTTAGGTATCTGTATCTGTCAGCAGACATCCTCCCAAAGGATGAAATGAAAAATAATTATATTTCATCCATTTTCCTTTGGGTGGACGTAATTAATGAGAAATAGGTAGCTTTTTTTTTTTTTTAATCAGAAATTGCATTGTTACCCATCAACAAGTACAACATACCTGAAAAATATTGTAAATTGCAATAATTGCAAATCATCCAAATCATCAAAGCTTTAACCTAAATATAGTGCAAAAGTGCTATGGGTTTACTGAGCACTTAAAAAACTGATGTGAGTTCTGACTACTTACATAATTATGTAGTGATGAACAGGAAAACAACATGCTAGTCCAATAAATGAACTCTATACAATATATTTTCAGTTTTGGAAGTGTTAATGTAAGCAAAAGCAGAGCTCATGACTGTCATAGAAGATCACAAAATAATCAGAGAGATTGCTCTCTATTTGAATGAATATTCATGAAAAAAATCCATTATTTGCATATCCCTAGTAATTATATTCTTCTAAAGTTAAATTTCCCCCAAAAGACTTATTGGAGGGTGGAGGATAATTTCCTTATAGTATAAAATGTTATAGACTTAGGTTAGATAACTGCCCTAATTTCAGCTATCCATTGGTGGCTATAATCCCGTGGAGAAGTTGGTAATGAGTAAATTTGTTAATTCCTTCTACAAAACAGACTCCATTTGCATTAAGAACTGATGTCTGGAATCCTTTAGCACTGCAAGTATTATATCAATGCCATTATTAGCTGCTAAGAGATGTGACCAACCAAGTAAGCTGGAAGTAATGTTTAGAAGATGTTTCAAAAGGCAAAAAGAATATATTACTGTCTCTGCCATACAAGATTTGGAACTTTTGGAAGGCAAGTATTTAGAAAAAAAAGATAGAAAAAGAATAGCTGAGGAAAAATTTTCCCTACCAACTGTTATTATTTTCATTTAGAAAAAAAAAATAGTAAAAAACCCAATAATAAGATCTGAATTTTAGTTGAAATTCCCCTGAGAAAACGGTTAGCCTTTTATTTTCCATTTCACTTTTAAGTGAAGCTCATGCGTAATGGCAGATGCTGTTTTCAATGTGAGGACAGAAAAAAAAAAGAATTGTGAAAATTCATCCTCAATAAAATAAAATAAATTAAAAATTCATTACTTGCTTGTTTGATGTAACTTCATTATAACCTTTACTTGGATGTCCACAAAGCTGTTTACAATACAAATATTATGTAAAAATTCAGTGGCTATTTTGAGTATTTTTGCATAAAAATGAAGCATGTCTGACTGAAATATGTATGTTGTATATACAAGACATCATTATTTTCACTTTATGTCAATAGTAAGACTGTGAAAATACTTTGAAAAGGGAAGAGACCAGCAAGAAATCTCTTAGAGTCATAATTTCTTGCTACAATTTTCAATAACTCATTGTGATCCATAGGAATTACCAATAAAACTTCTATTTAACATCACTATATTTTCTTTTGAAATTGTTCTGCTAAATACCATCTTCACATATTCTGAAGTTTTGTAACTGCACTGTACAGACTATTGGCAGACTTATCTTGCCCTGGAAGGTGTGAAATCAGCACTTGGCTCATGGTTGTTCTGACGTCACCTCTGCCTTGTTTTTGTAAATTATCTGACCTTTTATTACTATTACTTTACCTGCTTGGTCTGTTCTTTGCTAGTGGATTTGCAGGTCTGTACTGCCTTTGTGATCTTTGTCAAGGAAAAACTTTGCTCCTGGGGTATTAGGAACTGGGGTTTATCTATATTATTTTGTCTATATTATTCCTAATGTCTAGACTGAAGAATCATCACCAAAGAGAACAGCCAGTTCAGTGAGGTTTGGAGGCATTACACATACAGCAGGGACAACCAACGAGCAAAATGAGTGGAGAAAAGCAACATTGGTAAAGTGGGTCGAGAAATTCTAAAACATCTCTTGGGAATGCTGCAATTTGAGGTTTTAGTGCCATGTTTCACTACATTCTCATCCTCCTGATTTTAGAGGTAGCCTTTCTTTTGTCAGTAAAATCCTTGATGCTTTAGCTTTTTGAGTTCTGGAACTAAGAAGTTTTGAATTCATTATGTTAAGCCTGATGACAATTTTCCAAAGAACTACAGTAACTACTGAGGTTTTAGGTGAGAGACTTAATTTTACTTATTTATTTTTTCACAAGTACAAAGTTCTATTATTATTGTTAATTACTTTGTCTGTTGATTTTGAAGTATCTTTTCTATGGTATTGAAATTATTCAGGATAAAAGAATTCTAAAATATCTAAGTTATATAAATATGTATGGAGGGAGACAAGCTGTTTGTATGCACAATAGTATGGCAATAAAAGCAATCTGTAAGCTTCTTCCAGAAGTGATCTCTTATAACCACCCACTGTTTAGTCATTTTTTAATAATGTGATGGATGAAAATGTTTCAAAGCTGAAATACCAAAGAGATCTGCTCAAACTGAATCTGCGGATGGCAAAATAAAGCTGGAAATACATGAATAATAAAGTGTCCATTCAATATCTCTAACTCCTGATACCCTGAAGAAGTGGATCCTATAAGCATGATGCTAGCAAGATCCTACAGTATGATGTGTTGATGAACTCCCCAGATTGGGATAGTTTTGTTCAATCTAGACTAAAGATCTAGACCGAAGTGGTTCCTGTACCAGTTACAAGAAAAACTGTGAATTTCTGTTGCTTTCTTCACTGTTAAATCCTGAGACAGATTCTTTAGTCTTAGCTGTGAACCTGGAGATCATAGAATGAATCATTGAATGCCTTAAGTCGGAAAGGACCTAAAGACCATCTGGTTTTCATCCCCCCAGACAGGAATACCTTCTATCAGACCAGATTGCTCAAAGCCCTGTCCAGCCTGGATTTGAACACTTCCAGGGATGGGGCATCCAGAGCTTCACTGAGTAACCTGTGCCAGGGCCTCACCACCCTTACATAAAGAATTTCTTCCTAATACCTCATCTAAACCTAACTTCTTTTCGTTTAAAACCAACCACCATTGTCCTGCCACTATCTGCCTGTATAAAAATTCCCTCTCCCTCCTTTTTTTAAGCCCCATTTAGGTACTTCAAGGTGCTCTAAGGGCTCCCCAGAGTCTTTTTTTCTCCAGGGAGTCCCACCTCCCTCAGCCCTTCTCCATCGGAAAGGTGCTCCCACCCTCTGAGCTGAGATGTGCTTTAGGGATCACCTGTGAGTTGTGTCAGATTAGATATGTATTTTTTGCAGCTTTGTGTAAGCACTTTTCCTGAGAGATGTAAAAGAGTAATGTGGAATGATATCCAAAACTACCATTTTGATTTGGTCATGTGTTGAACCCACCCTGCATTCACTTTAAAGAGTGGCCTCAAATATCTCCAGGTTAGTGTTGTTAACTCAAGGAGGCTTAACCTGACATGGTACTTTAAGCACCATGAAAAGGAATATAATTAATGTATTAATATATGAGGATGGAATGAGACAAGTCTTTAGATTCCCAAAGTTAAGCTTGTGAATTGGGTTGCTACAACTGTAATCAAGATTTTTCATTAGGTCTCTTATAATAATTAAAGGAGCTAAAGGCACCGAATGGAATTTACGGGAAGACACTCTGTTCCCGATGAGCTTTGTAAAACCTAGCAGCCTAAAATGGAATTCCTTCCTCACCCCAGTGTAACTCCTGTGGTGTGAGAACACCAAAATTGCATCAGAATAAATCGGATGTTTGTAAGTTTGTGTGGTCATTTCTGAAAGCAGGAAACTCAACATGGCTTAACACAGTAAAAGTAATTTTAAAATTTATCAGTGGAAGAAAATACATCTTGAACCTGGGGAAAAAAAAAAAAAAAAAACAAGTCAAACCAACTAACCATGCAAAAAAAATCCCCCACAAGACTAAAAAGAAACCAAAACCAAAACCCACAGGAAAGCCCTGAAAATCAAAACAACAGAAGACTTTTAAAATTGAGCCAACTTTTTTTATATATCCAGATACTCTGGAGAGGATGTAATCAGTGATATATCTTTTTAGTGGGCAGCTGCTGTGACCTCATATACCTCATGGTACGTGAGTTCAGCTTATATACCTTAGAATCAGAAAATACCTAAATTTGTTGTAAGTACTTTGGCCCATGGGAGATACTTTTAGCCAGAGTTTAAAGGTATAAAGCGAACACTGTTTTAAGTTCTACAGTACACAACCATGGCTAAAATGTAATTAGTAAAAAATGCTAGGCAAGAGCGTTGTGTGACCAGAACTATTCAATCAGAAAGTGCTGATTGAACATATATAATCACAATCAAAGCCTTTATTTAAATAGGGGTTACAGTCCTAATAAAACACAAAGGGAAATAGAGGCAGAGGGCTTCTAGACAGGTAATGAAAGAAAAAATTAAACTCATCCAATTACATCTGGGGAAAAATCCATTACCTATAACAGTGAGAGGACAGCCCCAGGAAAATTCAGATGCAAAACTAATAATGAAGGCGCAGTGTCCTTTCAACAGATTCTAAATGAGCTCTAATTTTCTTACATCCACCATTCCCAAACTATATAAATTTCAACTAAGCAGAAAAAAAGTGACATGCTAGCACAATTGTTATTCCAAACAGGCACAGCTGCTTGCTCACCTTAATTAGACCTAATCCCAAAAGGGAACCAATCTTTCCCTATTTTCTTCGATGAGCTCACCTGATTTACCTCAACTTTTCTTTTCTAATAGGTTTTGCCCTAACCTTTCAGCTATTGTCATTTCAGAAATTCTAATGGGAACTGAAGAGCTGCAGCTCCCTTGTGCCAAGTTGTTTTATCTTTTTTTTTTTTTTAAAGCAAGTTTTTCCCAAATGTCAGAATCTTACTGAGGTGAAGAGGCATTTTGAGACGTGATGGGATGGGGGGGAGAAGCTGAAAATAAAAAGGGGAAAAAGTTGAACATGGTGTGTCATTTTTTAAAACCTTTTTTGTCGAAGATTCTGGGTCAAATCAAGAGCTTGCCTGCAACAAAACCTCTAGGAAAGTGTGGATATCAGAAAATGCTGAGGTTAGCAGGATCTGTCCCCAGGGTGCTGTGGCAATGCACAATACCTTGGTGTCTGGGTCAGTGACAGTTATGGTAGGAGAGTTCCAATACCCACAGAGGTAGGTATAATATAGGGATCTGCTAATCTTCCACTTTTGTGGACCTCTACAGCAAGTTAAGTAATCATACCAGAAGAATATCACTTTCTCATTAGTGCTTTAGATGAGAAAGAGCATGCAGAGGAGCAGAGCAAGGTCTTTCTTTGTCAGTGTGTTCACTCTCTTAGCTTCATCCATTCTCAAGGTTTTCCATCCAAAGTGGGAACAAAGACACACTCATTTTTCACAAGAGATGTCAGAGTTTATACTGTGGGCTCATTGATAAAGAATTGCACTGCAGAGAGTTTTTAAAACCACAACAAATTTTAGAGTAAAAGTTTCCTTGTAGCACAAATTGGTCATTTATGATTATCACCAAGGTAGTTTTTGACTCATTGTGTTCTGCTCTTTCAGAGGCAAGATGCATTGGTGGATATAAATGCAATTTTAAATACAGTCTCTTCTCTATCAAAATACACTCCTGAAATGTATTTTAAAAAAACATCTGCACATTTCAGTACTGTTCCCATACCACATCACTCTCCCATTTCTCTGAGTTTAAACTTGAATTTGCTTTGTCTAGTTTTGGGCATGTGGGGTCAGCTCATTTGGAGCTAACAAAGACAGTCATGAATAACAAATTAAAGGACCTAAAAGTATTTCCAGGAGCCAGACCTATGTACATACACAACCTCACCTTTGCCAAGAGATCATTTCACTCTTCCTGAGTTCCATTAACTCATGGCCATGTGATTTCAGAGGAAATGCTTTGACTTAAAACAGTTATTGCGATTGAGAGATGAGAAAAATAACAGCATCTGAATATCCTCTCCTTATCCTTTGATAGTCCTTTTGTAGCTTGTAGAGTCTTTGCAGAAATAATTCAGAGTAATGAACTTAAAAAACACTAAAAACTTTTTGTAATGCAAAATTGCATTCATTTTTGGCCTTTTATTACATATATACCAAGTACATTTCTAGATACACATTTCCTTTCCTTCTGAGAGACAAAGGGGAAAGCAGTCAGTGAAGAACAAAAGGGAAGAAGAAAGAAAGGAAAATCATGCTCAGTTGCACTCAATAAAAATTTATAAAATTATGAAATAGTAGAAATGGAAACACTTATTACAGAAAATACACACACTTGTGACTAGTGTTCTCTAGGATTACACAAGTATTTGTACAAATCCATTCTTAAGGACTGAAACAATCCCCATGTTCCATTTCCAGACAGTGTTCTTCAAAACCACTGAAAGAAGAAAATCACCTGCTGTTGTGTCTGTTGGGAAGATCTTCAGTGCTAAGTGGATAGGTAAACATTTGGTGCATTCCTTTCTTGTCACAACTCTTAAATTTGAAATCTGTATATTATTTCCCAAGATTCTGGGGTTTATTATTTTCAAAAATTGTGTCAGAGAAATAAAATGCCCAAGAGAAAAGTAAGGACTTTTTTTTTGTTTGTTTATTTCCTTTTACCCGCAATACATCAGATATTTGACCCCTTACATCTCTTCTTGACTGCTGCATTGCTCCATTGTGAGCAGACCACAGTCTCTCAGAGAAAGTGGCAAAAGGAAACATTCCAAAAGAGAGCAGGCAAAAGTAACAGGAATTCCCTCATAAATTTCAGCTTTAGTGAAGTATAGACTCTTAAGATGGCAATTTTTTTACTTGAATATTCACACTGCTCAAACTTCACATTATCTTCTTTGACGGTCCAGTCCCTTAGATTGACTGCTGTGGTATGGCCTGGTTCCTTCACTTCTTTAAATCCCTTTGTGAGTGCAGAAGCAAAGCTTAAGAACTCTCCTCTCTGCAGGGGAGGAAGAGAAGTCCAGCCTTTTAAAAATATATGAGGAGTAAAGTTGTATAAATAGCCACTCACTTGTAAGGGAAAAAAAAATCATTCTTGACAAAAAAAGGCTGAGATAACAGGTCACGCTTACAGCCTAATGACTGACACAAGGGGAATATTGTCATTACTCTAACGATTTATTGATTTACTACACGGAAAACTGAAAGCAGGGGACAGCAACAGAAGGTGGGATCCACAAGTGGAATCACTATGATTCCTAGGAGTTACCTCTGGAGCTGAAATTGCCGCACCCGCACCCACAAGGTGCACCAGCATGGTAGCATGGCCACTTAATCAGAAAGTGCTGAGCTGTGAAGTCACTACACCTTTGGTGGCCTGAAATTGTGTCTCTGCTCTAGTTTGTACTGCACTGTGGACCTACCTGTTCACTCCCTTCTCTGGTGGGGAACACAGTGCTACCCCAGCACTGTCCAGTGCTATCCCATTGTTATCCCAAGTAGGCTTTCTTTTTTTTCTCTTCCCAAAAGAAGTAGTTTGCACACAGCTGTGCTTTCCATCTCCCCAGTACGGAAGGTCCTGGCAGACCAGAAAGCATATTTACATTTTGTAAATCTAGTTTTCTATTCCCCAATCCTTCTTTAGGTGGGGCTTCCACAGGACAGAGAGGTTGAGTCAAGCATCTGCAAATAAAATATCAGAGAATAAAACTCAATAGGAATTTCTGCTCTCAATGTTAGGACACTTAGTTTGAAGAAGGGTAAACTTGAGCTCTAGTCAATGTATAACTTCCACATGAAATAATCTTTACAAGACAGAAAAGAACCCAAGAAAATTCCAGGAGCTGAGCAAGGAATTGCAGCTTGAGGTTTTGGAGCTTTTGTCAGTCCAACAAAACTTAATTATATTATGTTCAGAAGAATAAGACCCACACTCTCCCCTTATTAAATGGCCATCATCATAGTGATTAAAGTGCTTTACTAGGAGTGAGAAATGCATGTTTGAATCCACTCCAAAGGATGAAGGAACTGCACACATTCTATTAATGAAAAAATAAATCTTCACCTTCTCTGTCCAGGATCTGTCCGGTCTAACTTTGAGACATTTTGTGTTTTGCTGTGAAAATCACACTGCTGGATACTGTCCCCAGTCCCCACAGCCAAGCATACATCGTCACTACTACCCTGTGATGCTCCACAGATTGGGAGAGGAAAAGCTGTACTGATGGAACAATTGTGATGGCTGCTTGGCTTTTAACATCTTTGGGATGCCATCTGTCTGTGGCTTCAGTGTAAGTGTTCCTGGGGATGACAGTGAATACCTGAATAAAGTACCTATTGATTTAACACAGCAATTTCCTACCTAACAGAAAAAAATTAGGACACCTTCTTATATAGGAAAGTATTTAAACACAAGCTTCATTTTAATTTAATTTTAAGCATGTTTAATACATTCCTGAATCAGGGCCACTTAGGTAATTGTGTGGCATAATTGCAACAGCCTACTTTAAAAGCACTGTGTAGCACCACAGAAATGTAATTCCCAGTGTCTGTTTAAGGAGGTGATCTATAGCTTAATGTTAGTATAATCGTCATTTGATGCAGCAGTTGCTTAGATTGTAACACTGTAACAGTGTTAAAAAAAAAAAAGGATAAATAAATACATAAAATAGCATAGTGTAAATTTCTCTTAAATTACCACTCCCCCTCTCTATGCATAATGCATCAAATGTACTTAGCACCAGTGAACCGGATAACACTTTTTTAGATGACTCACTATCTTCATGTTGGAGTCACATTCCATTGCAGAGAATAAAATGTGTTACCCTTGGGAGCAAAGAGATTTGAAGGGAAAAAAAAATCGAGCGAATAACTTCACATCCATTACTTGAGATGGTTCTTATATTGGGTTTGCGTGGCCAGGTTTTGGTAGAGGGGGGGCTGCCAGGGGGGCTTCTGTGAGAAGCTGCCAGAAGCTTCCCTATGCCCAGTGGAGCCAGTGCCAGCTGGATCCAAGATGACCAAGGTGGTAGCGCGTGTGGGATAATGTATTTAACAAGGAGAAATCTCTGTCCAGAAACCAATGCCACTGGAGAGCCCTGCAGACACCCAGGGCAGTGCAGAAGGAGGGGCAGCAGCTGCTCCAGGCTCTGGAGCTCAGGTTCCCCTGCAGCCCTTGGAGCAGCCCCTGGTGAGGCAGCTGCGCCCCTGCAGCCCAGGGAGGGCACGGGGGAGCAGAGATCCACCTGCAGCCCCTGGAGGAGCCCAGGCTGGAGCAGGGGGAAGCCCAAAGGAGCCTGTGACCCCCCGGGAAGCCTGTGCTGGAGCAGGATCCTGGCAAGCCTTGTAACCCCTGGAGAGAGGAGGCCAGGCTGGAGCAGGTTTGTTGGCAGAACTTGTGACCCCGTGGAGAACCCAGGAGCAGCCTGTTCTGAGCAGACTGACTCTGTGGAAGAGATCCATGCTGGAACAGTGTTCCTGAAGGACTGACCCCGTGAGAGACCCACACTGGGGCAGTTTGTGAACAACTGCAATCCATGGGAAGGACTCTGGAGTAGCTTGTGAAGGACTGTCTCCTATGGGAGGGATTCCACACTGGAGAAGGGTAAGAGTATGAGGAGTCCAACCCCTGCAGTGGAAGGAGCAGCAGAGATGACCTGTAATAAATTGACCTCAACCCATTTCCCTGCTCCCCTGTGTTGCTGTGGGAGAGGAGGAAGGCAACTCAGGAATAAAACTTAGCCCAGGAAGAAAAGAACGGTAAGGGAAAGGTGTTTTTTGATTTGATTTGATTTCTCATTACTCTACTCCTATATGATGGGCAATAAATTAATTTCCTCAAGTTGAGTCTTTTTCCCATGACAGTAACTGCTGAGTGATCTCACCCTCTTTACCAAAACCCATGAGCCTTTTGTTATATTTGCTCTTCACTGCTCAGCTGTGGAGGAGTGTGACAAAATGGCTTTAGTGGGCACCAGGCATCCAGCTAAAGACAACCAACCCACCACATTTCAGTAAAATTCAAATAATTTGTGAAAAAAACAGGGATTATTGTTGCTATTAGAACTATTATTCTAAAAAATGGCCTTTAGCCAGCTTAACAAACCATCTTGCATATTGCATTACTTATAGCCTTTTGCAGCGTAAATTTCTTTTTGGTTCTAAGATATGTATGTTTTAAAGGCTTATAATTAACCTACTTCAATCATTTATATTTTGCTGCATTCATGTGCAACTCAAATAAAAAAACCATATTGATGCAACTAATTAAATAAAAGTAAAATCGTATAAAGTTTCATTATAACTGTAATTGATTTGTCAACTGAGTAATATAGCTAGATATATTACTCTGTTGACAAATTAAGTTAAAATGATAATGACACTTAGCTTAATCCTTATTTTTTATTGCATTCCTTCCAGATAATTTCTCATTTCTTACAAAAAAGGAATTCAACTTTTCTCTTTGGTGTCTCATAAATCTGTGGATTCAAATTAGTATATTAAAGTCCTTCACAATTTCTGTTTCTTTTAATTGAAGTAGAATAATTTACAGCAGTTAATTGGCTTTTGCCAAAGTTAATTTGATGTTAGCGATAGAATGCAGTCAAAATACATCTATTGTCCATAGGTGCAATAACATTTAGATAAGTAGGTAATTAAACCACCTAGAATCCAGGAGCCTTCACATTTTCCTTCATCAACACAGAACTTGTTTTGGAGAACAAATTCCCTGGCTTGGGATTAACTGGTATGAGGCAATATATTTTCCGGCAAGAGAAAGGGTGAAGCTCTAGGGAGGCAAGAAAGAACTGCCCACAGAGGCCTAGGATCTGTGATGATAAGAGGTCAGTGATAAGTGAGGAACAGGTAAAAGAAGAACAGTTATTGAGTGCTTCTTTTAATAGAGGAAATTGAAAGCAAAAAGAAATTATAATGTTCAAAAATTGAAATGATACCATGAGGGTTGACCTTGTCTGCTTGCTGGATGCTGACCAAACCACACTCTCTCTCCTGCTCCTTGGTAGAACAGGGGGAGAAAGCAAAATTAAAAATGCATAGGTTGAGACAAAAGCATTTTAATGAAAGAAATCAAAGGCCACATGTGGAAACAAACAGAAAAACCCAAGCAAGAATATTTATTCTCTGCCTCCCAACAGCAGAGGGTGTCCGTCCACTTCCTGGGCAGTGGGGCCTCGGGATGTGCAGTGTTTGCTTTGGGAGACAAACACACTAATAACGACTGCTTCTCTCACTCACCCATGCCGCATCCTCCTCCTTTCTCCCAGTTTGTATTGCTGAAAATAACATCACAGGGTAGGGAACATGCCTTTGGTCAGCCTGGGTCAGCTGTCCCAGCTTTGACCTCTCCCAGTCCCTTGCTCACCTCCAACTTTTGCAGGGTAGAAGTTAGAGAGACATTCTTGAACATGTGCAGGCCTAATTTGAATGCTGAATGTGGGCAGTGCTATAGGCCTCATCCATTTTGTCTTGTTCAGTTGCAGTTCATTGCAATCAAAACTACATATTAGCACAGAATTCATTCTATGTCTTAATCGAAATATTTCTTCCTTTTTTTTATTTTTTATATAAAGAAAATTTTCCTAGATCTGCACGTCCTTCTAAATAAAAGTTCCTCCAAAATTTAAGACATTTTTAAAATGTTCAAGCAAAACATTCCAATTTGAAATTGGGAATGTGTTTCACTTTTGCTGTTTTCTTCATCCAAGCTGTAAGAATTTGGAAAATCAGTTGAAGTTCTCTAAATGTCTTTATTTTTCATTTACTCTGAAGGTGACAGTGGGGAAAAAATACTATCTAGGTCCCAAAGATACCAAAGCCCAAGATCATATGTCTCCTGGTATTTACACAAAACAAACTTTGTTCTTATGAAGCCTAGAAGTGCACCTCAGTGATGAGAAATGTGTGGAACGCAATGCAGTTGTACAAGACAGTTCTTCCCAGTTTGCAGGCAGCACAGGCACATTTTAGCCCCCAGCTATTCAGTACTGGCTCCAAAGCTCAGAGTTGTTCATGGATTTAATTCTGGAGACCATCTCAGCTGAAGCAGCAGTGTGCTGGCCCTGATGGCAACCATTACACTTGCATTCGAGCATCATGCACTGAGGGCTGAAAGTTTTAGCCAAACCACAAATAAGGTCTTCTGTAGAAATTGAATGTTTCTCTGTTAAAATGTCTTTTAATCAAAGATAGGTACGGCCAATTGAACACTTACTTCCTTAAAATTATCCTTTAGATAAAGGACAAGGAGATAAGATAACACTGCGCTGCTCACTGGTTTGCAATCCTCATAGTGTTAATCTTCTAGCAGTGCTCACCATCTATTAAAATTGAGCTCAAGTCCTTCAAAATTAAAAACATGTGTTTCTATTGTTTCAGCTAAAATGTCACTGTCAGCAGATGAAGGTCAGTGGTCATGTCATGACCTTTTTAAAGTATTGCAACAACTAGATAAATTTTTTTGGCTGATGTTTTTACACACTTAGGAGAGGAAAGGGAATTCAGAAGTTTGTGCTATGAAGTCTTTTTCCCCTACAGGTGGTGTTTTCTACATATCACCCATTCCCAAGACACTTGGATCTTCAAGTTCTCCAGGGACATCTGCATGTTAATGACACACCACAGTGATAGTTACAGGTCTGTTTTCAAGCTCACTCTTGCAGGGACCACACCACCACACTCTCATCCAGTGTAAGGAAAGTGCAGAATACCCCCAAGTATTATCGTGAAGCCACAGCTAAATAAAGCTTTCCAAGCATCTGGAAAATGCCTATTCATCTGGAGACCACATGGTATCACTGCCTTCCTGTTCATTTAGTCAGTTTTGAATACCACATAATGCATCCTCCTGTTAAATATCATTATTATACTCTACACCTACCCATTGTTTGCTTTTTAATGGGGTAATTACTCCATTCACACATTAAAGAGGACTCAAACCTGTTTTTTACCAATATAAATAACATTTTTGGTCCAAGATGTATATTTTTAAGTAATGTATTTATATAGTCTTCTGAATACCCAGTGTTGAACATACAATATCATACTGACACTTGTAGACCTATTTTATTGTTTTGAAGGATTGCAAGTATCTTGTTCATCGGTTTACCATGTACCTAGATATAAGTAATAATTCTAATATTTATGTTACTTCTGTTGCACAGAAACCATAAGGATTTGTATTTCTCAGGTTTGCATAGCATTCTTTCATCTTACACCCAGCATTTAATTCAGTTTGCAGTGATGCGTCCCTTCTTGCCACATACAAGGTACAGGGAGCACATTTGAGTCTACAATAAATTAGAGCATCTAATTCTTTATTCAGGGCATCACAAAAGAAATATAATGTAAATGATAAAGCTTTTCAATGTGGTAATAAAACTATTTCAACTTTTTTAGTCAAAACCACCAACTTGTCTAAATGCTCTCTTATCCTATTTGTTTGATGCTAAAACTGAAGTCCAACATAGGTAAAAAACTATTATATTTACCATAGAGATGGCAGGTCACACTCCCATAGAAACCACATTAATGATGAAAACAAACAAATACAATTTAATTACCTGCAATCAATAGAAAAAATTCTATAGGCTGAATGCAAGCTGGGAAAAATAGCAAATTAATGTTCTGTCACAGCCCGCAAGCATAAGAGCACAAAGATTCCATAAGTAAAATATGATTGCAAGACAAACAAAGTAACTGCAAAAACCAACCAGATCAGCTCTCCCTTTAGGAGCAATTTTTTTCTGAATTACCTAAGTAACACAGCCATATGCGTCCTATTTTCATAAATCATATAAGCATTTAGGATCCCAGTGGGATCTAGGCTCCAAAGTACCTCTGTGATTTATGTGTGCATACAGAAGTCAGTTAGGTGCTTTGGAGAAGGCTACTTCTAGATTTTTCTTGTTTTTAACTTAAAAAGATGAGGAACTGCCTCATATTGTTGCAGGATTTTTCAATGCCCAAATAATACTTTTGGATTTTCTGGTATAGGTGTCATTTGACAAGTCATTTTTTCACTTGGTAAAGAAAAAATTTAAGTCAAAAGGACCGCCTAATCCCTTTTTTGGGGAAAAAAAAAAAGAAAAAAGAAAAGAAACTAAGCCAAAAAACATAGATCATCTCATGCTAGGCTGTCACAATGATTTTTATATGCAATCAATTCACAATGAGGCTAGACTTTGTACTGCTCTTTATTTCATTGATTTGGGGTTGGTTTTTCCTTCTGTTGTTTGTCTGCCTTTGTGCATATATGTATTCATGTTTTATATTTTAATTTTAAATCTTTGAAGCAGTGTCATAGGCCATCTTTTAATTGCTCATAGACAATCAAAGAAAGAGGGGCTACAAATAGAAAGGATGTCAAGAAACATTGTCTTATGATATTTTTTCTTTTTAATAGAACTAATAGCATATCTTTGTCTTTTAGGAATGTTATTAATATAAAGACTATGGCATGAGAAAAATAGTTGTTCTAGGAATAGATGATATAAATACAGTGACATTTGACTTTTTTTAAAATAAAAAAGAGATAATTATTGGTTTTACTGTCTGTGAAGTTTCTGTAGATAGCTATTCACACATTTATTAATGGAGATTTAGGTACATTAGAGTTTAGTTGTTCCTATTCTCTGCTAGAGAGAACAAGCATCCAGCCAGGTTCTAGCCTGAAAGTTACTACTGTGTTTCCCTATATACACAACGAAGGAGAAGGGATGAAAATAGTGAAAACAAGCAGAAAAAGTGCAAGCTGTGCTATCCTTTTTTTAAAATATATATTCTAGCAGTGTGATACAGAAAGCACCATCTTAAACTTCCACTGGTAGATGCTGAGTCCCTTCCCTTTGCTGTAGATCTGGAATAAATACTTGATGACTTCAGGTTTTTTTCTTGTTTTACACCATTTTGCCTGAGGTCAGAACCTGGACCCTTGACATTCACCAAAACCCCTCTAGTCCAAATGTAATTTGCACCACCAGTGAATTAATTTTTCAGCCTCAGACCTTGAGTCTCCTTCCCTAAAAAATCAACAACACAATATCAGAAAGTGTCAGTGTTAGAAAACGTATTTTGCTGCATAATAGGGAACATAATTTCCTCCTCCAACAGATTTCCAATCTAAATAGTCTCTTATTTAGAATCCTGCGTGCACTGGTAAGTGACGTTTCAGTACCCAGCTAGAAATGAGCAATAACATTCAAATGAAAATTGGAAGCTGAAGATCTAATCATTAACAACAGATGGTTCAACTTGAATCTGATAAACAAGTTGTTGGTCCCCATCACCTCCCCCCGCTTCTCCTGCCCGTTTCTTTTCCTTTCGCTTGCATATGTTTTTGTGTATGTGAGTTGTTTTACGACAGTCAAATCAACAGGGGAAAAAGGGTTTCCAACACCAAAAGGTAAACCTCATGCTAAATCTGGAGCACATTCAGATGGAAGTGGAAATCACTTGAGCATCTAGAGCTGAGGTGTTTGAGATTTAATTCAGGCAGTTCAGTTAGCACAGTGGCAGTTTTCTTAGGCTCTGGATTGTCTCCCACATTGGTCCAGGTCCCAGTATTCTCAACATACAACCTGCTACACTAAAAAATCCAAATATGAGAGACTCAGCCCCACTCTTGGATGCTCATGTGCAGAACACAGCGAAAGGCAGTTGGAAACCTACAATTACATTTGGCCTATCATGGCTGGATTTCATCCCAGTTTTACAATAGGTCCTTCTTTCTCTTTCTCTATTCACTGAAAAAAGAGTCCTTGCCTTTGTGCACAATCACACGCTCAGCGCAAAGGGGAACATGGAACAAAACTGCAATATTATCAAAAGCGATAAATGAAGAAAACATATGGGTAAGATACGGAGGTATGCAATTGTCCCATTTAACATCCTTCTTCGTATTTGTTGTTGTGTAAGTTCAAAAGCTGCACAAAGGCTTTTTGGTCAGATAAACATAGTTATTTTGCTCTGCATTGAAGCAGTTTGCTCAAGCCAAACCTAAGTTAAAAGTAGTTTTATTTTGGACACCCCCCAAGAACCTTGGTGGCATTATTGTCAAAATACTCCAAATTTAAATAATTAGTATCACAGTAAAGCATTGAGCAAATCTCACAGTCCCCCACCTTGGGTACTGCAGACTTGGAACTGCACTGTTGGACATATTGGGGGAATATATCCAGACTGAGACTCAAAAGGGGCCACAGGAGCTCCACTGAGTTTTCACGGATTACCCAAGCTAACTTTTGAAGGAGACTCAGCAGTACAGGAAGAAGCCTAGTGAGTCTAAATCATTAAGAGCCAGGGCTGGGAACTTGTGGGTTTCTAAATTCTGAGTCGCAGAGACTCCATAGTATCCACCAGTTAACTGCACACATATTCCATCTAATAAAAATCACCCTGTCCCATTACCAGAAGCAACTGTGCAGTCACACAAATGCCCATCTTGTACAGCTCAGGAAAGGGAGGGAAATGGCGAGTTCCATAAAGCAATGCTGTTACCAAGACATGTAAGCCTCAGACTACAGCCCTGTCTGCAATGACCACCATAAAAGAAATATATATGTACAAATTCTGGTAATTATCAGTTAAAGGACTTCCTAGGGCATTACCGCATTGTTATGAGGGGAAAGTTGGTGAAAAATCTGAAGTCCTTAAACACCAGGGCATTGAAGAACATTGGTCTTCTGAGATTGATAGTAGCTTTCTTTTGTTTCTAGACTGGGAAATAATTTCTGCAGAAGAAATGATGCATTAAACACAGTTTTCCTACCCATAGAATGGCTTCACGTTCTTTTGAACATGGAAGGCATAATCACAGCAAATCAAATAAGCTTTGAGGTTTGATCCAAAATATTTATGTTCAAAGCAATGAATTATTTTCAGTAGTTGCCAACCCATGACAGATTCAATCTACATCTATAAACATCAGAACATTTTACATTCTGATACAATTTTCCTGAATTTACCATAGAGACAAGATTTTTGTGTGTGTGCATGTTAATCCCAGTGTAAAATATCCCCAAATCAATCAATCAATTGATTAACAAATTAAGTGCTAAATAATGGATGGGACTGCGAACATTTCCTGACAAGATGCTGAGAATAAAATATGTGTCTACAATTCTTTTGTCTAATAGTCCGCCAACAAAGCATTGCACTGTTTTCCTTAGGAGTTTACATAAATGCTTGGAAAACAAATGGAAAAATGTGTTCAAACAATATTTTAGCATTCATATAAGCCAAGCAGAAATGGTCATTACACTGAAAAATGAATAAAATTCTTTTTCTTTCAAATTAAATTTTAATGTAGCAGAACTATACATGATCCCAGAAACATAAATAAATACAAGGTGACAACTAAGTATTCTCCACCACTAATTATGCCATTAGTATTGAACATAGTGTAAAGTTCTCATGAAATAATGTTGCTAAATGCTAAAACAAATAAAGGAATGCAAAGCAAGAGTTGTGAAAACACTGAAGAATTCATGTAGTAAAGTTTGTCTTATGCAAGAACTGCATCTTATTTATTTTCACTCCTAATTATTATTTTCTTTTATGCTGGCATACAACTAACTTGTGGGCTGTCTGTTACCACGATTTTGAATCTCTCTGTATATGTATTTTACAGTCCAGGCTTAGTCATTTTAAGCTGTTTTCACGTGTAAGTGTCAATCTATATGTTTGTGCATCACTAACTGTCTTACGGCGAGTGAAAGCTTAAGAAAGGGCTTGTTTTCTTTTAGCAACGATATGGAAAGGCAAGTATCACAGTCATTTTGCAAAAGCAAAGTGAGGCATGAGTGAGTAAAGTGTCGCATTAGTCTGTGGATGTTTGTGTGGTTAAATCAGGACTTGAACTCTGCTCTCCCATGGGCCGAGCTAACAGCTTATTTTCCCGACTGTTTTCCCCACTCCATTTATAAGCAAATGTACCATCTATCTCCTGCACATGCACATGCCATTCACACTTGCTGTGATCAACATGTTAGGAAACAACAGTCTAGTTTGCAGTGTTTAGGGCTGTTAGGATAATGATTTTGCATGGCTGCTCCACTTCCCGGCGGAGTTGTGTTTTCCTAGATTTGCTTTAATGCAAGTGCTTTTTGCAAATAGAGGAGACACTGCAGAGGCTTGCAAAAACTCAAGCCCTTTAACAGTTCATTGGGAAGCAAAGAAGGATCCCTTGCTAACCAGACTGACTGTAGCTGTTCAGCTGAACAATCTTGTCACTCCTATGGTCGCTCTTAATATTTGATGGCTTGGTCATGTATGGCATGCCCCATCACACCATCTCTGGAGGCGCTGCACTGGGAAATTTGAAAAGATGCCACTCTTCTGGAAGGATACTGCTGCTATTTGAATGGTGAGGCTATGGCTCTAGGTTCCTATTTCACATCTCAGGCTTATTAAGTTCCTGGTTACATTGAAAATTAAAAGAAAAAAAAATTATGTAGAAGTTTGTGTCACACAAGGCTCAGAGGGACAGTGTGCTTTGTGACTGACCTGCGGCCAAATATCTACAAATGTGGAACAAAAATCATTAAATGAAAGAAGATGTTATTTCCCCACAACCATGTACAGAAATCCACTTGATTGTTACCCAGACTGAAATCTTGCTGCAGTCACCAGTGGCTCTCCCACACACCCTAAGAGAAAAATATCTTCTCTGTTTCACTCAAATTTCTAAATTTTTTACAAAAGATAAAGACCATCGCCCAAGTTTAAGGTGGAGGGACTTAAAATAAATGTAGATGGGATAATAACCCATTTGCACTGACCTATGGCCAGAAGGCTGAGGAAATATAGAAAGGAACAAAAGATGAGCGTGAAAAAGATATTTCAGCCTCAAAAGTGTCCCAGAGGGCTAGCAAAAGCTCTCAGCCTTTTTGCTTTGGTTTGGTTTTTTGTGAGAACTTTTAAAGGCAAAATGAAAGGAAAGACACATGGCACCTGTAAGGGCATCAAGAATAATTAGTTTGCTTGTGTTAGAAATTTTCTAAAATAAGTTTGTGTGGTAATTTCTTTATCTATATTTTATTTTAGGTTTGTGCAAATTTTAAACCCAGATTGGCAGAAGTCAGGTAAACCTGGTGACAGAAGCAAGTATCTATTGAAGTTGATGGATCTTGGTTTCAGGGTGTCGGTTGTTAGTGACATAACAGGTTTCATCACTTTTCCATGTTTTCTCTGTTCTCTTTAAGTAATGTTGGAATAAAGGAGGTAAAAACACTCAGGGAAGAAAGAAAGGAAGATTTTGATTTAGCCTTTGACAGTGAAAGCAATGATTTGTAGTCATGGGCTCAAAAGCACACAGATAATAACTCAGACATTTAGACTAATCTGAAGTTAGACATTTCAGATAAATGTCCCACCCCTTTGTACTGCTTCTGTATTTCAAATTCTTTTCTCTATTAAATAATGAAAAATCTGGTCTTCAGCTAACCTTGGTAAAAAAAATCCCATTTTGAAAGCAATAAATACCTAGTTAAGTTCTAAAATGTTAATAGCTGTGCAAATAGTTACTGCTGTCTAAATGAGTGACCATTTAATGAATCACTTCCACCAAAAAGGTCAGTGTAGCAAGTCCCATGTGCATCATGTTATTACAACTTACCAGCAAATGACCACATTAATATTAACTGACAGATTGCAGACCTTTATGTTTATGTACAGTGGGTTTCTGGAAAGTGCACTTCTGGGAGGTGTTAGAAAACTTTCTGCCAGCATATCATCCTGTAAATCGTGCTGTTTTCAGGTCATTACTTGTTCGATGTGTGGACACCTTGTTATGGAGCTTGTTGAATGAGAAGTACGTTAGTGAATAAAGTACACTTGACCTCTCACCTTCAAAGTCCTCTCATTTCAGGTGTCTGGGACATGTCACAGATAGGTGTTTTTATCAGACAGACCCATGACAGCTCTGAAATGGCTAGTGGTGTGCATGGAGGTCAGAGACTGTGTGCAGTAGCAAACTTTGATTCCCTGATGATGCTGATACTTGTAGTCTCTGTGATACGGGTGATTTCATTAAGTGAATTTCTGAATTAAGCATAATGTATCAAGCTTGTGCTGGAGACCTGACATAACATCATGGCACAGATTTCCCTCACTGAGGGAAGACACTCCCTCATGTTCACTGGCATTTTAATTCAGCTATGGATTATTGAACTGTTCTTGGTAACACTGAGCCACTTACACAAAAGCCTCAACTGTCCTAATAAGGGTGTGTCTTATGCAAGGGTCAGGCACAGGCTTGAGCTCTGTCCTGCAGGAGAGGAGGCCAGGGTTCTTGACTTTCCAGATTCTAGGAGTCCGAAAACTGCTCTTGCTCCTATTCTGTCATGTGAGGATGTCAGAGCATCACTGCTCATCAGAGAGAAGGGATAAATGGATTCATCTCATTCCACATGGAAAGGTTTCTCCTCACCCAAGGTCTCTTCACCTGACCTCTCCTTCACTCTTTTCATTTTGTCTACCCTCAATGATCTACTTAGAGCTCTTGACTTTCAGACCTGTGAGATACTCAAGTTCAAGACAGGAAAATCAGGCGCGCAAACACTCTGGGTCAATGCTCTTGTAGATCTCCGGGAAAGGTAGTTCACTCCTGATCACTGATAAGCCAGTCCTACCTCCTCAGAAATTTACTGACTAAAACGAAGATGCTGGAAAAGTGGTTGGGAAGTTAAGCCCTTGTACTCTTTTAAAGAAAAGACCACCAGCCCCCAACATACGTTTTCAGAGAGCTTAGAGAGGAAAAATGCTATTAAAAAAAATCCCTACTTGCTAGTGTCCTTTTAAATTATGTAAAGCCAATTTCTTGTAATATTGTCACTGAACAAATAATCAGTTCGTTGAGGAAGATTTGTGGCTGCAATTATTTATTCATTTTAATGTTTGTTATTAAGCCTTCCTCTTGCTGTTTGCACCCATTATATGATGAAAGATCAATACGAAGGAGATGAGGAAGTGCAGAAATGACGGCTAATTATCAGGGAGTAAGGAGGAGAAGAGCAGCCCTAGTACAAACGCCTGTGAGATCTACAACCAGTGTTCTAGTCTTTCGCTAATATTAGCCTTTGTTTTACAGTGTGAAGTGGTTTTGTTGTTGTTGTTCTTTGTTTTTGTTTGGTTTTGTTTTTTTTTTTTTCAACCCGGACAGTGAAGTGAACACTGGAGACAAGTTTTATCACGCTTTTCTATTACATTCAGTGGCTGGGATTGAATTAGGAGAAGCAGTGGTTCCAAGTAGATAGAAGGAGCCTGCAGTTGAGAAAAAAGATTTTGAGTACTTTTCCCAATTTAAGAAGTGACTGACTACATAATTTGTTTCCCACCTTCTTTTATTTCTACAGGTGTAAAACAGCAGGACTCACTCTTGCTTTCTTCTTTAGTATTTTGTAATCTAAAAATGAAAAGTAATATATCTTTACTAAAATCACAAGTACATTTCTACATCTACATAGCCCTTTGCTCATTTATGTATATATATGTATATAAAAAGATGTATAGAAAAATGTCAGTATTTTACAGCTTAGATTAAATTGTGTCATTGCTACCCAGGATTAACAGACATGAAAATCCTGGAGATGCATTATCATTATTTCCATTTATTCAGCTGTGGAGACGTAAAATACATTCCAACCATTGCTTTCAAAATAACACAGTGTCGGTTAAAGGTGATCTTTCTCCAGCAAATTTTTTACTTTCAGGCTGACAAAATATTTGGTACTTGTTAGTTTGTCTGGGGTAATATCTCCTGGTCTTAGGATCCCCACTTTGATTTTTTAACTGGGGTTGCAGAGAGTGTTTTTTGTGTATAATATCAAAGGAGTGTCACAGTCTGCAATGCCATGGACTGCTCAGAGAAGTCTTAAATAGACAACGCAGGTAATTCAGCTGTGAGCATTCATGTATCATAACAAACCTGGTGAGTGCAAGGGCTACCTAAGTGGGAGAAAGCCTGAAAGCAGGTCTATGTTCCAGATTTTATATAGGTCCCAAGGGTCTCCTTCTAAATGCTACGAAATCCATCATGTAGCTTCAGGCCAGCCCTGAAAGTTGCCTTTAGTGAAAATCTCCCACACCCTAGATATTCATACGTACAGATGACAGGTAACTATGGTAAATATCTATCAAAATCACTTTCTGTTAATGCAGGGCCTGGAACTCTATTAAAATGACAAAAATAATGATGTCTCTGAAGTCATCCTCTCTCTTGCTACATGTCCACAAAAATTTTACCAGAGCTGCCTTCTCTTCTAACTGCTTTTTGTCTGTATTCTTGCCACAGTTGAGGAAAAAAATAATTCACAAAATGACATGGTTTCATTGCCTTTTTTTTCCCCTACACATTACAGAGAATGTTTAGTAGCAAAAAAAAAAAAAAAAAAAAAAAAAAATCCTTAATTGCAGTATTTCCACATAAGTTTTCCTGCTCATCCAGATTCTGATCTGAAGAAAGATATTGCCTTCAGTACTACTTATTTCAGCCATTCACTTCCTTGAGTTATTAACTTAAAGAAATGCTGAATTTCACAATGAGAAGAAAGACACTTTTAATAATATCAATTACTTTATGGTATCATTTGCACTATGTTCAGCATGATATTTTTGCTGCCTCTGACAACAGCGAGACTAAAAGTACCTAAAAATGCATATCTGGAGCAGCAGTTTTCTGTCTAGTCTGTAAAATTGTGTACCACAGAGCAAGGCAGCAATTTATGCCTATAGCTCTACACCTGATACTTAGCTATCCTGCTTCATTCCTGTGAGTCATCCTATTTGACTTACATAGATAAATCTGATACATCAGTGTTTACAGTATTAAGGCTTTAACAACAGTAACAGAAACCCTGGATATTTTCAGCATAGATAAATCCATCTCATTTGCTTTACTAAATGCTGACTGGCAAGCAAAGTTATAGAATTTAGCAGCATAAGGCACAAAATGGTTGGAAACAAATCTGAAGCTCTGGAGATCACTCACAGAATTAAGTGCATTTCAATGTGTAGGTAGTTGTCAGAAGTGTTCCATAAATCTCATTCAAATAAAAATATTGCATGATTATTTTTTTCCTTGCATACCTATCTGAATAAAATAGAAGTCTGTCTTTCCAAAAAGCTCATGTCAGATTTTAGGGTTTTTTTCCTTATTTCTTTCTTTACTGAATTGAGTTCCTGTTAAAAAAACAGATGTTGGAAGAAATACATTTCTTGGCAAAGTTAAGAGCTACAGAGGAGAGCAAGACATTGTTCTTCATTTTACCATGCGCTTTCCCTTGAAACTTACTGACTGCTTAAATCATCCCAGCTACACAGGAACCTTTAGCAATAAAATAAAAACTGTATTAACTACTAAATTTTATACATAACTGGTATTTCTCATTGACACAGAGTTTATGAAAGTTGTCAACTTCTGTGTCCAATTTATATGAAGGCAGTCATAATCTGAGGGCATATGAACTGATCTAGTCAGAAATGGTGCAAATAAAATTAACAAATTTGTTAATTTTTCTTCCCCCTCTGAAGATCTACTTGTGGTTTTCCATACTCTTGGCAAGGGATGAATAGAAAGCTGAATACAGAAGTTTAGCCTCTCCATTAAGTAGAAACTTCCTGCTGGGATTTGAGGAAAAGTCTGGCATAGAAATAGGTAACCATTTAGCTTCTGGGCTGCTTGGCCTCTCTAGCTCCAAGGAAGCACAGGGCCAGAGGTTATGTATTATTCATTTTTCAATTGGACTCAGTGGAGAAATCTGAGAGTTTACTACATAAATATGTTACATTTAAGTACATCATGCATTTCCATAAAACTCACTGAGGCCCAGATTCATCATTTCCTCCCAGTTCAACAAACCGCTTTAAAATATGCTTAAATTGACTTCAACAGAGCTGTAAGCACTTACTGAAAGTTCAGCGCGTCCTTAAATGATTTGGAGAATAAGGACCATCTGCATATGTGTAAGTGCTTTGCTGAACGTGCCTAAGTGTCCAATCCATGGCCCCATGAAATCCATGAGGTTTCTCTATTGATGTCACTGGGCTTCTGATTTAGTCTTAACAGTTGGATATTACCAGTTCAGAGCTCTCTTGTTGCTTCCTTGAAAGGCGATGGCATTCAGCCTTTCATTGCAATGCCCCGTGCTTTGTGTTGAAAGCCCTGGATAGCCTTCTAAGATTTCTTACGTAATGGTGTCTGTGGGGCTTGTTGTGGTTATGATTTTAAAATGCACTGCTCTAAAGCGACAATGAACACAACCAGAATAATAATTCCAGTTGAAGCAAAGTGGAACGTATGTGCTGTCTGTACCACAGGCAGTGGGGGTTTTTTTTCAGGGTAGGAAACTTTGCACTACCTGTTGAATACTTAGTGATGTATTTCCAAAAGAAGGGACTCGTTGCAGAGCTGTTTATTATCAGATATTAGAGTCTAAATTTAAAAATGTGGTGAATGAACCACATTATCTATTAGACCCTCTCTTTCTATGGTCAGATGAGGTGAGGGTAATCTATACTTCAGCCACTTCCCTGACCCACCTTAAAGTTAATGCAGGACTATTCAATCATGTTCTATAATCCTGATTATACTTACTTACTTCAGCACCTTCTGCTTTTAATGACCGCTTCTCCTTTTTTCCCCCACTTATTTATAGGACTGTTTAGACTTCCCATGAGATGACAAGATATTTAAACTCTCCCTGAGACTTGTCCTTTTCTACAACATCCTGAAATAAATTTTCCACAGGAGCAATTCTTTCCCTCTCAATCCTTCCTCTTCTGTGCCTCAGAAAAAAACTTCAATAAAACCCTCTCGTTTTATTATGGCACATCAATGTGATAGTTATTAATAATTCTCTAAATCATTCTTCATAATATATCTGGAAAGGGCAGAAACTTAGATTCCATTGAAAAAGCTATGAGTGTGAGATATCAGCAAAGGATTGATTAAATGAAAAAAACAACTTGTTAACAAATAAAAGAAAATAAACCGAACCCATTAAAAAATTAAACAAAAGTATCATAATTCAGTAAATTAAGAGAAAGCTCTCGAATTTTGCAAAAAATGAACATTCAAGCCATAGGTACAGAAGGAGAAAAGCAGAATCTGAGGGGGGCAGTGGCATCATGCCAGTCACAAAATTAACAAACAATGAAAGACCACACAGAGCTCCCATTAAGTGCTTCCCTGCAAAGAGATAAGGCTATTTTTACAGAGGAGGGCAGGCACTGCTTTGGGAAGACTGGCGGTGACATATTACATAAAATTGAAATATCCACGTTGGCCATCTAGTTTAAGTGTAGAAAAGACTCACAAAAAAGGGCCTAAGGGTTTGAAGAAATGCTTTAAAATAGAAAATGCAAACGTAAAGAGGAGAAAGGACTGGAAATCTGAAAATTTGTTTCATTCAAGTGACAAAAGTAGCAAACACAATGGCTAAACACTGGAGTTAAATTCAAACGAGAAACCAGGCTCTCATATTTAACAGCCTAGAAAAACAAATTTTTGGAACAAACTGCCAAAGGGAATGGTAGTTTTTAGTTGGTGTTTACTTGATTACCACACACTTTTCTAGACAATGTTTGCCATGGTGTAGGCTGCTATGCTAAATATAGGAACAACTAGGTAAAAGAAAAGGAAATTATTTATGCAGGGTATGGGACTAGAAAAATGAATTTTTCCATTGGGGTCAAATTTTTGTATGATCTTGTGGATATCGGGTGACCAGAGGGTTTTAGATGTTTCCTTATAATGAGAAAATAGAGTGGTTCAATCTGTTTCCTTTATCAAAGTAAGGAGTTCCCTGTACTGAAGTAGGTATTAAAAAAACAAAACAAAAACCACAACCATGACAAAACAAAACCGAAACCCATTATTAAGTTGTTGAAAGGTGAAATATCAAAGTTTAGGATGGATACATGTATGAAGGGATAAAAAGGGAGTTTAGGATGGCAATTTAAATATTTGGTTCACCAGTGTGCTAGAGTTTGGGTTGCTTTATCTCTTTTTGCAAAGACTTTAATATCTTTCTAAAAGCTGTAATGCAAAAAATTGACTGAACCTGTGGCTCACAAGGGATCACATGGTGGTGTTGGAAGCATCCCTTTTGACAACTTTTTTGGAGAATTTCAAATACTTACACCACTCTTAAAGTCTCCAAAACAATGAAGCATAATCCTACCCTGCCTTATTAACAACAAATTTTATTGTCAAAGGTTTAAAAAATAACAACCTTCTGTCACAGTGAGTAACATATGTTTAATCTAAAATAGCTGATTTACCTACAACATTTTTACTGTGATGCATTAGAACACAGTGAAAGACCTGTTGGCACAGGAGAAGAACCACAATACCACACTGCTATCTCTTCTCTTCTGTATCTGTAAGTTTTGTAGCCTTTGAGACTTGTTTCTATTTTTAATCTATTGCTTCAATAAAAAAATGATAGTCACTTGTGTTATGTTATTAACTCTACCCCAAAGGGTTCTTGTTCATTTCCAGATAAATATCATTTTCTGTTGTTGATTATTTGGATATAGACATTAAGAAGGATCCCGATAAGCTCCTGTGCCACATGGAAATATAGCAGGATTGTTCCTGGGGTTTACGCTGTAGTATTTCAGGTGTTTAGAGCAATGATGCAAATGTCAGATGGCATAAACCAAACAGGTTTTTTAAACCTACTTCATTGTCAGCACCCCAAATGCACATTTCAGAGCAGCACCTTGGTTTGCAAGCTCAGAATCCCACTGAGTTATGGTACAACTGTTGTCTACAGGAGCTTTGCTGGAATTTAAACCAGATTTAAACCAATGTAAATTGGGTTAATTGCAGCCATGTTGAAGTCTCCACCTTTAAAAGTAAGACTTTAAAGAGACAACTGGGAAGTTTAGGAGCTTAATAATGAAAATTCCTAAATTAAATTTCTGACGTTTAGCAGAAAGAATACTGTTCACTCTTTCCCACCAACCCAAGTCACTTCTAGCCTTCTATAACAAACAGAAGCATTCCATTTTTCTAGAATTTAAGGGGAATGCTAAAAAAAATAAGGCAACATAACCAACTCTATTATTCTAGTTCACTCTGACCAATGCACATTCTTAAGTTTGTGAGCAATGATAAAATTCCCCATTCTCTACTAGCCGATGGTCAAAAATAGAAAATAAATTATTTATCTTAAACATGACCAGGTTTTCCTCTGCTTCTTGACCTATTTAACATTGTTAGTTTTCAGTTCCCATTAGCAATGTGGAACAAAGAAACACTAGTGTAAATTTGTGTCTCCAACAATCCATAGCAGTCTTAATACCATTTCCCTAATGACCACGTACCAAAATACAGAATATCTTTCCACAAGTTAGCGTTGATTAATTTAATGCATTATAGTTGCTTTGATTTCTTGGTCATTTGTGATATTGCCTATATTTTCCTGATACACTTTGACATTTGGAAATTACAAGGAAAAAAATTTAAAGTGGTTAAATTAGATTTAGACGACAGAGCCTATAGAACTCAAAAAAAAAATCATTAAAAAAAAAAGAAAACAAAGAAAGCAAAAAAGGAAAGAAAAGCAATAATTCAGTTCATATTCACACCATGCATACTTGGAAAATTACACACTATACTGGAAACCAACTCTTATGATTATGATATCTTTTATGTTCTTGGCTTCCTGATACCAGAATCTTTCTCACTCTAAACAAACATGAAAGTGGGGAGGAAGAAGAAGATAGGTAAGTTCGAGTAAGATTACAGCAACTTACAGTACAGCTTTGAGAAACTGACTTTGTTGATTTAAACACAGTACAATAAATCAGATTCCATGACCCTCTAAGGGTCAACTTCCAGCATTTGAGAAAGTGAGATAAAGTGAAAAACCTGAAGATAAAAAAGAGTTGCTGAAAGCACTTTTCCCTCCCAAACCCTCTTGAGAGCATTTGAGTTTGTAGGCCCTTCTGAGGCTTGCTTTGTATGCATTTTAAAAGGTGGAAGTTTTTTTCATTTTTTCCCCACAATTTTCCACCATAGGCTAGCTACCTACCTAGTGACTACCTGACTCATTTCTTTTTCACTTGCTTCTTGATATTTGAAGAAACCCAGCCATGGAACACTCAGAGACCTTCCTCTGTTCTTATAGATTGTTCAAGCTAATTTCCTGCATATGTATTCAAAAATATGTACACATGTATATAATTACTGACACTAAAAATATTCACTTTGAAATACGCTCATCCAAGAAAGACAGATTCAGAAAACATAAATCCCAAAGGAGTTTTTAAATATTTATGCAGCAATCCATCACCTTCTACTTGTTCTTTATGGCCATCCCCATAATCAGTAAATCGATGTTCCATACGAAACAGGACGGTCTTGGGATATAACCTTTGTGATCTTCTGAAGAAGAATGTAAATATATGAAGTTACACAACAATCCATTGCCATTAGAAGCTAGAAGGGTTCTAAATATTTGTACAAATTTCAATTGTATGCAATTAAAGCAAGAAAACAGAACCCTGGCACAAAAATAATGGTGATTCAGGGGTAACTCAGCATACAGCTTAAATATGTGTATATCCATGCTCCTAAACTGCCTAGTTGCCCTCTAATATTTATTACAGAAATTAAAATACTGCTGCTGTTCTGGTTCAACGCTTCCAAGACTAGGCAGAGACATGATGTAAAATTACCAAATATCTCATAAGAAAAAAAAAATGTACTTTTAATCCTACCCAAATTAGGACATTTAAAATCTTGCAATAACTGTAACTTGCAGATCAAAGCAATTTTGGCAAACTTCAAGTACATTCAGCATCACTGAACTTGAAACCATCAGTGGACCTGGTCTGACACAAACAAGAGACAAAACTGAACAAAGTTTCACTGTTCTTAGTTGTCAAACTCCAACCAGATCAACCAGTTTTGGTATTGAGATTATGATTTTAATAGTAGGAAAAGTAGCAAGATGTCTTAAAATCATGCAAGTTAGGCAGAATGCAGAGCTAAAACGTTCCTCTGAATGCACACTGAAACAACCACTGCAAGTTAAATTAATCAGAATGCAATTAGATGTACCATTTATATAGCTACCTTTTTTTTTTTTTTTTCCTTTTTTTTTTTTTTTTTTTTTTGTACCTGTTCAGTTGAAATTGCAGTACTGTGGGCAAAAAAAATCCTGTCCTGTCTACATTTACATTGGTCTACTTTACCCATTGACAGCTCCCTATATCATGAGCCAAGGTGTAATGCGACATACTTTCACAAAGGGAGAAAATCTTAGTTCTCTCCTCCCTTCCCTTTCTGCCTTTCCAAACACATGTTGCCAAAGACCTAAGCCACTAGAAATCATATAGCAATTTTTTTTTTTATCTAGAGAAAATCCTTATGTATGTTTTTGTACTTATGAGTCTTTAAGTATAAGTGTATACATATATATACACAAGGACATATCACCTATAAATGAAGCATGTTTATAATATATGCAGCATATACATATATTTAGTTATACATGCTATATATATTTATACATGTTATTCGGAGAATTTATAGATGTAAAATAAATTTATACAGGCTGTATCTGTGTCTGTGTGTTTGTGTGCATACATATATTTTAATAACACAAACTTTAAAGAGAGGGAAGGGAAGGGGATGGGAAATGGAACAGAAGTAAGCACACCCAAATGTTTAGGAAAGTTTTGGGATGAGAGAAGCTCAGCTAAAATGCTTTTGCGACCTTACCTCTGTTGGGTGCAAATGATGCTCTCTGTAATATACAGATAGATGTGTCTTGTTAACTGCCTCATCCTGTGGTGTCATCATTACTGTAATTAATGAATTACCATATCAAACTGCAATGACTATAAAGTTTTAAGGAATAAGCAACCATTACCTGTAACAATATGGGTTGGTGGACACCAATGGCTTATATTTCATATTGGACTGGTTAGGAATGATGACACCAGCAATGTCCTTCACTTAAAGAGGGAAAAGGAATCAACTCAGAACTTTCCCAAATGAAAAACTTTGCCCTTTTGCTGTCTTTCCTAATAGAAAACAAGCTAAAATGTACCATTGGGCAGGTTAATTGACTTACAAGTATGTCTTTTTAATAAGTGTCATAAAGTATGTCATGCAGCTGAAACTTGCTTCCAGTGCATTTTTTAAACTGTTGTCAACCAGATTAAAGTTTATTGTTCACATGTAAGTTTCCGTTTTCAAGCAGTAATGAAAGACATTAAATTGATTTGCCATGCTTAGATATGAGGCGGGTGATGTCCTCTGCTCTTACTCAATGTGCCTTTCCCAGATGCTTTCCTTCGCTGCTGTTTGTCTAAGCCATGAACGATCATGAAACGTTCTCCCCTCCTCATGGCCTGAGATACAAGTCATCATTTCTTTGGTATGCCTTAAATTAAAGGTTAGTGTATACAGGGACCTGATTCACCACAGCTTGATTTCAATTTTGCCTTTTTATAAGTCTTTGAAGTTTTTGATGGAGAAGTGATTGAAGAAATCCTACAGTGAACCAGATTTTAACAGTGTTCTGTTCAGGGCATCGAGTGTCTTTGTTGCCAGCACCTGAATGGTGGGGCCCCGTTACCAAAATTAGTGTCTGACATAACTCAAGACTATAAAAATTCTCCAATAATCCCAACATTCAGCTACTTAAAACACAGTCTGTCAGTTGAGATTGTGCCTCATCCTCACAGAAGGAAAGAACAACTTAAAATAACAAAAAAGAGGATTTTTCCTGTAAGGAAAAATTACTTTTAAGGAAAAGGACTTGTTATCAACAGTAAGGGAGAAGTAAATTGCAAAACATGACAGATATGAGAAAAATTCCTGGAGAAGGAGGAATTTAATAATGCTCTGTTGAGGACTAGGATTGCAGGACCAGGATCTTGTCGTATACTGACTCTTATTTTTTTCCCTAAATGATGCACCTCACACTCCAAAAAAAAAAAAAAANNCCCCCCCCACAAAAAAAAAAAAAAAAAAAAAAAAAAAAAAAAAAATTGTGCATGGAAGAACAAGCAAGCAAGGAAACAAACAACAAAAAACATGACAACTTTTTTTTCAGATCTGTGTCTGTTGTAGAAAGTAACAATCGTTGCCAGTCTAAAATATCTGTGTGTGTAGGTACCAAAAAAATATTTAACATTTATATTTTTTAATTTTAAGCCTTTCTTTTTTTTCAAAACAACAGATTTTTTTTTTCTTTTTTCGGTATTTCCACCTCCCAGAAACACAAGAAGTACAATCTCTCAGGTCCACAAAACACTATAATTCAAGTGAAGTTATTTATTAAACAGTTATAAACTTCCATCCCAATCAGTAAATTAGAGACTCCTTTGCTGAAAAATTATATGTTGGAGCGCGTCGGGCGAGGGAAAGTGAGACACGACTCAATGTGAGTGATAAGCAAGCTTTCTCCTTTATTATCCCAGACAGCTGTCTAATATACAGTAGCAATAATGTTTACATTCCTGGTTCCTCCTGGACTGAGGTCAGGGACTTTCCACATTCTGCGAGGTCACTCTGCCCGTGCTATCTCTGCACCTGCAAACTGCTCGCACAGGGCCATTTTCTCACAATTATATTTCAGTTACACAGGTACTTTTTAAGCTGATAACCATAGAGGCATCAGGTTTGGGTTTCTTTTCAAATGCTTATTTCTACAAACTATTTACTGCAAATTCACCAAAGCTGCATCTTAAGGATGCTAAAATGGATCCTGCAGCTCAAAGTTGACAGCAGTGTGGTTTTAAGGCTGTGGGGGTAGATCTCACACACAAACAGATGGAATGGCACTTGTCATGACATCATGGGATAAAGTTGTTTTATCCTAGAGGTGTAGTTTTCTTCTGACTAATGTAAGTCAATTCTATTATTGGAAAATTATTTTCTCTACCTGTGAAGGAAAAAACAAGGTCTTGAGCAAACCACAGCACATTTAACAGAATGATTTCACTGTTACTACCCATAACTATAGAAATCCAAAATCCTGCCCTAACCCTCAGTGAAGTTCTTTACTTTGACTTCCACGGGTCTTTACCCAGTTTCAGCCTTAGCAGTGAAACAAAAAAGCTCTGGCAATTTTGTCTCAAACCAAGCTCTTCAGAGTTTCTCCCTTCCCTTTGTGTCCTCCAGGCCAGTTTGGGTAGTTATTAAAAAGAATTTTATATAAGTACTCTCTTTGCATATGTTTTTTGTGGGTTTTTTTTATCCTGTGATTTTTTTTTTTTTTTTTTACATAAGTCTTTGCTGATTTACACCCCATTGCCATGCCCACTGCAACCCACTCACACCCAGAAACCACAAGATACATGCACTTACTTGGCTTCCACTTTCCAAACTAAAGACACGATAATCTGGTCACAGTAAACAAAGTTAACTGAAACCTGCATGAATAATTTAATCACTCAGTGAGGATTGACCAGGCAGGCAAGATGAAGCTGCTGCCCCCAAATTATTAAAGGCTTTTATAGAACCATAAAAAGAGCAATAATTCAATCATTTTTTTAAAGGGCACTAAATATAATGCTTATTAAATGCCGGGTACAGCTGAGGTGTGCACTGGGATGAAATAGAAAGCATGATCAGCAGCAATATGCCAAATGCATGTTTTTCCCTTTTGCTGACAGGCAGATAACCTGACCCAATTAATAAAAAGTACTCTACTGATTCTTCTTCCCCCCCCACTCCACTCCTTTTCTTTTTGAACTGATCTGCTAAGTCATGGTACGCTGCTAGAAAACAAACTAACAAGCAAACAAAGAAACACAAAAAAACCCCAAAAGCACACAAAGCTTTTAAGAGAGGAGTTTATACTTCCCTCAATTTTGCTTCCTATGTCAAAGTGCAATGTTTAGTGTTGAAAATAGAGGCTGAAGTAACAAGAAGGTTCCAGGGAAAGAAAATATGTGTACCTTGTCCTGCTCTACTGCTGACTCACTCCCTAGCTGAGAAGTGCACTTTCTGCTCTTAACATTTGCCTCATTCTCTTGACCATTAAATTAGGGTTAATGCTATTTACTAACCTCAGTATCGCAACACAGTTCATTAATGAGACACAGTTCTGTCTCAAGAAGAGTCATGTAATTCTAGATATTTTGCTTTGATTTCATCAGTAATTTTATAGACATTACATTTCTTGTGGGGAACAAGAATTACCAGACCAAGGGAAAGCAGCCTGCTGATGGAGGAAGCAGAAAATGTTGGCGGCCCATTACATGGGTAAAAATGTTCTCCTTACCTCATCATGCTCTTAAATAGAAATTAAGTAACAAAACAAAACAGAACAAATAAAGAAAAAAGAAAAAAGAAAGAAAACGTGTTCTGTAGCAGCTTAGTGGTTGCAGAATGTCTTCTTTGTAGCCTGAAATTCCTTTCACTATGCAGTTCTGCCAGCATGGGTTTGTGAAAGGCAGGCCTGGCTTGACTCACCTGATCTCCTGCTATGACAGGGTGGCCTGCTTAGTGGATAGAGGAAAGGCTGTGGATGTGAACTCTACCTGGACTTCAGTAAAACCTTTGACACCATTTCCCACAGTATTTTCCTGGAGAAACTGTCTGCAAATGGCTTGGATGTGAGCAATATGGAATTACATCCAGCTGGTATCTGGTTACCAGTGGTGCTCCCCAGGGATCCATGGTTCTGTGTTTATGTGTAGCTTAAGAACTGGACAAATTACTGTGTTTTCAGCACCTGAATTGAGGAATGGTTTTTAACTCCACAAGCAATGAACATAATAGATCTGTCCTACTTTGAGTTGTTGTGAATGCCTGTCTCTATTCACTCTCCTTGCACCGCACTGAGAAACCGCTCCTCTGCTCACAGTTTGATCATTCATTTCAGTGGACAAATGCACCACGGGAAGGGTCTGGCCAGATGAATTGGCCAGGTGACTATCATTGCTGATGGGGATATTTCTGTTTGCAACTATCACTCTGAAAATATCTTAGATTATATTTTCTTTATATAGTAAAATTCTCATTAAGACTGTATTTTCTTCCCCAATCAGAAGGTTTTAAAATCAATATGAAAATAGAGAATATTTAATTCACAGTTTTATTGCCTTATTTTTTTTATTATTATTTTACTCTTGGTGTTCTTGGTTTTCAATTCATTATGAATTTATTAAGATTTTTATTAGACTGGGTTTCTTTTTATCATTTTTTTGCATTTCTTAGATTATTACATTTTAATATATATTAAAAAAAATCTTTGAATGGAGGTGAAACCTGCTTTAAAAACAAACTGATAGGATATTCAAAGGCATTTCATAGACCAAGCACCAGATGGGTCTTAGGTGCCTAGCTGCCTGCTGAGGATTTGAGCCTAAATTCCTAGGTTATGAATGTTCAACCTACCTGATATATAATTTTAATAGGACTTGATCTAATCATTGAAAAGCTACTGAAAGACTGCCACCAACTCCAGCAGACTTTGAATAAGGTACTGGAATAGGGAGCAGAATGTTTTGTGGTGCTGATATGTTATATAAAATTTAATTCATTATCAAGTTTACAAAGACTACCCTTTTCCCAGTTGACTATTGTGTAAATATCTTAAAACCCTGTGGGGTTGAGATGTCTTGGCCTGTTTCATGTTCAGTGTTCATTTTCACTCCAATTATTTCTTACTTGCTTTATCTACACATATAATCTGCCCATTCCTCCCACTTAACATATCCTTTGAACTTTTCAAATGCCTTCTGCTCCTCCTTATTATCTTTGCTTTACCACATCCTTATCTCTCGTCCTATTTTTGATACTTTTTACTGGGATGAATATAGTTGGGATCCATCCTCTATACTTGCCAATTAGATACAGAACTTCATACTTCTTTTTTTTTTTCTGTTCTTCATAATGGTAGATTTTCTGCACTTCTGTTGATATCATTTTACTTCCTGAAAATTATTCCATATATTAAATCCAAACCAGTCTCACAAAAAAA
>VXAD01012717.1:64306-116563 GCA_013399195.1 Dicrurus megarhynchus
AAAAAAAAAAGGATGGGGGGGTGGGCTGTGATGAGGAAGAGAAGTTACATTAACTTCTGAGATTCTATTTTCACATACCCAGAGGAATAATTCATATCTGAATATATTATGATTACTAAAGTAGACCTTAGTTGCTCAGCTATTTCTGTTGCATATATCATGCCCTGGCTTATTATCAGAGACCAAATCCAGAACAGTTTCTGATTGCACTTGCTGCTAAGTACAATTGATAAAGGACCTGATGACCACACTGTTCCTCCCTGACCCTCCAAGTATGGTCCAGTCATTAGCAAAACACACGAGATTTCTCTTCAACGAATGTTCAGCTAAGGGAATAGAAAGCTGGAGATGAAGAAGGAAAATGAGCAGGCATATGTAATGAAATGATTGATGCTTTATTTTTTTCTGCATCCTTTTCAGAAATCTAAATGCCATCAATGACTTACATAATCCATTGTCAACATTTATTCTTATTTCAGTTATCTCCATAGTGGTAGGCAAGCTGCTTATATCATTTGTCTCTTCAGGCATAGTATCTTCCCTCTCTCATTACTTTAATCAATCATTGTTAGCTTATGTATAGCACATATCATTGCTGCTGTTCTGTGGTGTGTCAGTCATTCATGCCAAACAGACCAGCTAGCATCCCCGAAGGACCTCTATAAATGGAAATTCTCCTTTGCAAGCTGTTAAGCTTAAATGAGAGCATGAAAGCCCTTGCATGAACATCATAACCTTCTACAGTCCAGAAGGCTTTGATAACAGTGATGTCAACACTTCCCAAACCAACACATCTCCAGGCAATGTGATGATCCTGTTCACAGCTCTGCACCGCTGCCATATAAAAATCAGCAGCAGAAAGACAGGCTGGGGTCCAGACCTGTGGCAAGACCCAGCTGCCTCCCATTTCACTTTAAATGTTTGCCCAAGGCACTTTATTTAACAGTTTATTAGATATTAATTTAGCATTCAGTATCCTTTTTTTGTCAGATGAATGTGGGTTTTCTTCCATATGCATGTTGCTAATAGCAGGGTAGGCTCTGACTCTCTGTTCAGAGCTGTAAAAGGTGCTGGGAAAAAAAAAAAACCCCACTCTTCTGTGGAATGTTGATGAGTCTGTGTCAAGCTGAGAAACAAAAAGGAAATGAAGGCACAGAGCCAAGGTTGACTCAAGGTGAAATCCTAATCCATTGAGGACTCATAAAACCTCTGCGTCGCACAGTTGCATACAGGGCATGAAAAAGAAAGAGAAGTGGTTGGCTACGAGTGCCTCCCCATTACACAGAACTGTTGTTTATGTCCTGTTTCATCTGTGAAACCACATTTCAGGAACTAGTTAAACATTATGCTGATGACAAGTCTCCGCTGTAACATAGCTGAAACAAAAGTGTCATCTGATCCTCACCTCATCACTCATATTTGCCCATTTGCTCTTGTGCTTCTTCTGTGGCAAAAACATGGACTTTATTAGATGAATTTTGCACCTTAGAATATACCACTCCAGGGTGCCAGTTCTGTGCTCTGATTCCAATAATGGATCTATCTTATGGGTGCAGTGTAGAAGTAGAGCATATTTCACCATCTGAGAATCTGGCTCAGTGTTTTTGTTAAACCCTCTTTGGCAGACTGGCACTGTTACATCAAACGGTGAACAACAGGGAGGATGTAAATATCCATTTCCACTGTCTCCCACCTCAAAATAATCTTTACATTTATTATCCTGATTCTTCCTAGTTGGTCACTTATGGGATTCAGCAGCAGTGATGTTCCACACTTCCACCTGTTTGCATTTACTCTATGGCTGCCAAGGGAACAATGGGGAAAATAATGCTCTTGTGAGCCATTCTGTTCACTATGTGTCAAAAAGTAATTTGAATCAAAGAGTCACTAACTTAATTGATGGCGATGGCTCCATCCAAAAAACAACCAAAGAATTGATGTTGTGCAAATTGCACATATATTGCTCTTGAATTTGCGAGCATATTCTTGTTTGCCTTGACAGCATGTAAATTACCTTTTGGACAGCTCAACACATTACTTAAGATGTGGGTGTGTGTGAGTTTTTAGCTGCTTACAGGGGCAATAACAGCCTTCCTGTTAAAGCAAAACTCATGTTCATCTTCCTGGGTTTTGGTTTTGGTTTGTTGTTTGGTTTTGGTTTTGTTTTTTTTTTTTTTTCTCTCTTTTGCTAATTCATGGCACATACCAATTATTGCTTAATATCCCGAGTTTTAGCCCCTGTGCATTTTCTGCAATGCAGCATGCCAAAGAATAAAGTAAGGCAAGATTCCTTCAGCAGAGTAAAACTGGAGTTGATGAGAAAAATCCAGGTAAGTGCCTGGGAAGGAAACACTGCAAATGTTTCAGAGACTTATTTAAGATATTAATACATTAATTGATATCAACTAATTTTAAACACTTGTGTGACTTATCTGAAGTCAAACTGTAGTTGCTTGAGGTTCCTGATATAGTTGGTGGAAAGAGGTAGGCAACATTCAGAAGGGATTCACTGTGGTTTCTGAAGATTTTGGAATCACAGAATAATAAAAAGGCTTGAGTTGGAAGGAGCCTTAAAGTTCCTCTAGTTTCAACCCCCCACCATGGATGGTGACACCACCCTCTATGTCAAGATGCTCAGGGTCTCATTCAACCTGTCCTTGATCACTCCAGGTACAGGAAATCAAGGAACTAGGACCTTGGTGTGGAACTAGAAGGTCTATTTAACCTTACTTTGAGATGGATTCACTATCCACAACATATTTGTTTAATATTAACTCCAAAAGGCAATGACTGAAATCAATATTTGTCATTTCAGGGACTTTTCAAACACATAGTCATGGTATTTGTTGTAGAAGCCTATAAATGTAAATAGAATGGGCCAAAGATGGGTGAGGAAACAGGGCTAAAAAATAAACATGACTTACCAAAACCACAAATGGAAGGTTTTTGAGAGATGAGTTTATACAAATATTTCTGGATGTGCATGTATGTGAACTGTGATGGTTTTCTTAGACAAGGAAATGATTTGAGAATTTTTTTTTCTTTTTTTTTTATTTTTTCTCAAATTAGAAAATAGAAACATGACTAGTGGGAACCAAGTAGCAAAAATTCAATATATTAATATTTTTTTATCTATCTACGTGTCTGTGCAAAATATACCTTTAGTTTACATTCATTAAATGAATACTCTTAAAGAGCTAGAAAGCTGCAGTAGCTACAAATACACTGCACATCTCAGAAGACTAATATGATATTAACCAACCCTGAAAAAGTGTAAGTTAAATCACAGTAAACTGAATTATTCCTCTAGTTTCAACCAGATCTATACTATTTAACTTCCTTGTCCAAGCTTTCTGGGTAGCAGAAATGTTACCCAGTGTACAGCTCATTAGGCAAAGAACCATGGTTAATTTTTGGCCCATTCCACGAAGGAATTAAATTAAACATGTGGACCTGAGACTAAAATACATGGCATCAACCTGAGAGCAGCTTATTTTTCTTCAGGCAGTGACACAAGCCACAGGTCATGTTTTCTCCATAAAGACAAACCACTGAGAAATTACATGTGTTTATATTGGTTCTGGACTGAGAAAACTGAGTGGGAAAAGCAGTTGCATCTTCCAGAATCAAAAAACTAATACCAACAGCACAGTCCTGGGGAGCAATTCCACTCTAAAACCTAATTCCTGAGAGTCTTGTTACACATAAAAAAATCCGATTCCACAAAAAGTTACTCTCTCAAAATTATCTGAAATACCATAATCTCATAAAACTGAATACAAACCAACCATGTATCATGATGTTTGTTTGCACATGAAGAATATCCAGCCTAATGTTACTTGAGATGTCTGCACAAAGATCTTACAGAACCTCTAAGAACAGATTTTAGAAAATTTGCACCAATACTTGTTGATTACGAAATGTTAAAAAAATCTTTCTTTCCATAGTTTCTGCTTTAGTCAATTTTTTTTCTTTAATTCCTTCTCTCATCCAGTGGGTTTCTTACATCCATGTGCCATATCAGCTTGAACCCTGTACTCAAAATGGCATAAACATGTGCAGGAACATTCATATACATCCCTCAAATTCTTTTGTTATTTCACACTTCCTTTTTATTTTTGCTGTGGGTGAACTATAAAGTTCTGCTGAAACTAATCAACACAAAATTGTAAAAAAAAAGCTTCCTTTCCCGTCTCAATACTCTCATAGTGTTCTATGAATATGAATCATCCTTGGCAAACAGAAAAAAAAAATTAGAAAAAATTACCAGCTTTCGATGCCTGCAAGCAAATACTGATTGGCTTAACAACAACAACAAAATATATATAATTAATTATAAGAAACCCTCCTTCCCAGAAAAAAAACCCATCATAATGTATCAGTTTGGGGCATTAATGCATCTGATAGAGTACTTTGAGTTCCTACAAGGCTCCATCTGCTGATAAACCTCCTCTAGAACTGGCTGTGATGCAACATATTTGAACCCTCTAGAGTCAGATAGGGAACATTAAGATGCCATTAATGTTCATTTTACGTGTCTGAGCTCTTCTTCTGGTTGGGCTTCCTTTGTAAAATGTGACTGTAGGGTTATTTCCGTCCAGATGTCACAGTGCGTATCTGTATTTGTTTATGGCATTTAATTATATCTTCTGTATGAGCAGAACAGTCTTAGAAGGCAGGGTGTTTTCCTCAGATGAAAGTTGTAGCTGCAATATGATTATGCAACGTTTTAATGCAGCAAAATTAAAAGCAAAATAAAGGGGAAAAGTGCCACTCATAGATGAAGAGGATGAAAGCAAGCAGTAGCAACATTGTTAGGTTTTTAAAATAAGGTTTTAATGAGAAAGAATTGGGTCTTGATACAACATAAATTGGACTATTTACATGCTTAAATTAAGCATGTGTTTAAATTGAGCACAAACACTTTGCTACCTGGGGATTCAGTGAAGATCCATTTTAAGAAATGTCCTGTAAACCATGAAATGTAGTAGGCAAGTACTCTGAACCAAGACAGGTTGCTTCTTTCTTTCTGATTCTTCTGCACGTCTTCAGGCTCTCTGATGTGCTTTCTCATGTGTGCTTGCACCCTTCACTCACTTGTTAGGCATGATTATGTCTTCTGAACTTGTGGGCTTTACCTTTTGCTCTCCTGTGGGCAGGAGAAATGAAGTGCTAGAGGCAATTCTAGAACATGCTTTTCTTGCCAGTGGAAACGTTAGTGGCACTGACTTCTGACAGCCATATGTAATTTGTCAGAAGATTTCCAAGGTACTATGTTGCCTTTGACCACAAAGGAAACAGCTGAAAGATCAAAATCAGTCGTGTTTTCCTTTGTTCCCTTTCTATAATGGTGGTTTCAGGATTGCAAGCTGATGGGGCTGATGTTGATGCACACTGGAGCAATGAATCTGTTTTTCTTTTACTGCATTTTTGAGCTCTTGGGATTCAGGTTTTCTGCATTTCTCAGCACTTGCAGGGATCTAAAGCTGACTCCTGCACCTTCACTAGCTTAAAAAAGTCTTTAATTGAAGCATAAAGGTACTACAATGCCTACAGCCCAGCCCTGAGACTTGTCGATGTATGACACCCCACTGAAGTCAGAAGGAATCTTATCATGGACTTGCCTGAACTCCCATCAGCAAAACGGACTCAGTAGTGCAAGTAAGGTATGAGCAAAGTACTCTGTCATGACCCAAAGTAAATTTTTTTTTGCCATTGAGTCTCCTGGTAGTCTTGAAAAAAGCAATATGCCTCACCTTAATGATTTGTAAACTGCAGATATCTTTGCACACCCAGTTTTGAAAAGGAATTTGACAACCATGTCATGAAAACTGGAGAGCAACCTTTGAGCTCTAGATCTGAAGGAGAATCTATTTTTGTCAGATGTGCCATATGACATGGAGGACTAATCCTGATTTTATTTCACAGAAGGCATTACACAGAGGCTGATCTCATCACAGCTTCAGGCAAGTCGTGGTGCTCCAGACTGCCATGCATTTTAATTCCCTGTGCCATTCTGACGCAAGCAGAGAAGGATGCACCCAGAAAAAAGGGGGGGGAAAAAAAATCATCTTCTCCTTCCTCTTAATGATGCCAAATGTGAATGGTGCAATAAAGTACATGCGCAGCCACATTAGCTTCTTTCCAAAATGAGGTGCACAGAAATCGAGAAGTGCCCATCACGCAGTATGAATATGCAAGTAGTCATTACAAGAACCATGCTCCCAAATGTGGCAGTGAAGCTTTGGAGGTCTGACGAAGATGATTTCATGCCATCTGCCACCTGCTTCTGAAGGATAATGGCTGGCTGGTGTGTATGAGGCTTGTTCTAAATGTTATCATACTGTCTTCTTTCTTAAATTATGTGGCTAAAATGAGCCTGTCTTTGTTTTATTTCAATTGACACCAGATGCAGGGACTTGGATTTGGGTTTTCTGTTTTGCAAACACAGGCTTGGCAAAGAGAAAGGAGGAATGATAGTCAAAGCAGCTCCGATAACAGAAGAAAACCTTCTGATAAGCCTTCACTTAAATTTCATCTGTAAGAAAAAGAAACAAAAAAAACCAACACAGGATCTGACGTCGCTCTGACTGATATTAAAGGAACAAAGAATTATGTAGTTTCAGGTCTTTTTCTAATTCTATTGCTGCTAATAATATTGATCATCATTAAAAAAATCCAGACCTAAAATACATTCTCTGTATTGATCTGTCACACTGAAAAAGTTTACAAATAGTGATATCAGAAGTTTCTAATAGTTACAACAATCAACAGATTTGATTTTTTTTTTATCTCAGCCTTTTAATTCCCTTTTACATTAACCTAATACCTTAACTTTTTTTTTTTCTTAATTTTTATTTTTTATTTAACCAATAATCACAGTAAAGCACAAGGAATTTGGTAATATCTGGCTTACCAAGGAAATCTGAAAGAGAAGGTCAGTCCTCAGCAAGGTAAGAATTTTTCCCCTTCCTTTAACAAACATGCCATGGACTACTCTTCTCCAAATGTCACAATTTTAAACCGACACTAGCCTCATCATTATCATCTAATCTTGGAGAAAATAAATAAAGAGTAATCCTCTAGCTAAGTTGTGTCCCATCTAGGACAAAGGCAATATTTCATTTAGGAGCCCCTCTGATGTTGTCTTTTTTCTCTGGAAGCCTGCAACGAGGCACTACTGTGGTAAACTGACCCTTTCCTTCTTGCTTCCCTTTCTTGGAAAACTGTTGCCTTTTTTTTTTCCAATATATCCAGAAGATCAACCTGGAACACTTTGTTCTTTTAAACAGCATAAGGAAGGTGAGAAAAAATGCAGTATAAAAGCCTTTACCATGCCACAATGCCCCAGTGTTAGAGCACTGTACACAGAATGGAACTTCGCTTATTTTTGCTTTAAGGAAAAAAAGCCCAGCACATCATGTTCTATATGCAGAGGACATGGCCTGTTCATATTACAAATGGAACACTGCCTCTTCTAAAATACATTTGGCAAGCACTGACACCTTTCTTCTCCCCTCACTCAGTCAGGGGGCACAGGGAGTGGGATGCCCTGTGAGGGCAAGCCAAGGTGACCCCGTACCCTCACCAACAGAGATGTCTTGTGGGGTCCTGAGACAAGAAGTGGAGATAAGGAACTGTAAAGGAATGAATCAGACCCGGGGTCTATCCACGCATCCCATCAGGGTGATGAAGAGATGGAGCTGGAGAAAAGTCACGGCATCATCCGAGGGATGACTCCAGGAGATGAGGTCTGAGGTCCACTCAGGAGACAGGGCTGGAGAACAGGATCTTGTGGTGCCATTGGGGCAGGGACTTGTGTCCAGGACTGGGGTGAAAAGGGACTCCCTCACCATGGCAGTGAGCAGACAGGGGTCTTGGGTGATGGGCAGGGTCATTCAGGAGAGTTAATTCCACATGTGCTTGGCAGAAAACCAAGCTGTTTTCCAAAGGCTGCTTCAGCTATAGCCAAGTGACAGTGGCAGTGCCACTGTGTGCTCTCAGTCTTCCCAGTGTGACCCATCGAAGGGACCATGTCTCCTTTCTCATTTCCAGACCTAGGTCTCCCTCTGAGGTGAAGACTTCACATGCTACAATGCCTAGCCCTTAGACAGATTACATCACACACAGACCAATTTCCTTTTCTACCTCAAACACTCATTTTCTTTGTCTTTCCTCTCCTTAAAAAGCAATAAACAAGACTGAGTCGAGGTACCTATATAGTTAAATTCACCTTAAGGTCAGTATAGGGCATTGTAGGGCATTACAGAGATGTCAATCACAGATTGTGTTGTACTACATATTAGTAGGAGAGGTGGGAAGTATCATGAGAGGAGGAAAGGAAAAATTAAGGAGATTTTGCTCTTTTTATTTTTTTTTTCCTGAAGGAACTTAAAAAAGCAAATAAAGAACTGCAGAAAATATCTATATAATTCTGTTATATGCACTGTATACAGAGCCTAACCATTAATGTAGCAGACTTCATGGACTCTAATAAAGAGGAAATTACCCTATATTTCAGCACTGTGTTTGCAGAGTTCCTCCTCATGTTTACAATCAGTGGGTAGCTATTGAACTCACAAAGCTTTTTTTCCCCTCTGCCTAGCAGTCTGCCATAGTGAGGCATATTACTATGGGATGTGCAAGTGAATTTAAAATAAGCAGCATTTCTCTTAAATGCTTGCAATTTTCTCGTTCTTCATCCCCTAGCAAATGCCTCATTGTGTTCAGCTCATATCTACACATTTTTCCATACAGCTGTTTTTGTATTATTTTTATTATTTTTGCTTTCCAAGGTTAGGGGTGGTTGATTTTTTTTTGTTTGTTTGTTTGTTTGTTTGTTTTTTTCCAGAGAGGCTTTAACTATAGACATAGATTATTGAGATGTATAAAAATGAGCTTCTCCATAAGTTCAAAGTCACTCGTAAATAAGGGAGATGTGGCATTTTCCCCTTACCTGCTACTAAAGCCTTACAAATCTCATAAGAT
The DNA here is from genome assembly GCA_013399195.1 of Dicrurus megarhynchus. NCBI lineage: Eukaryota > Metazoa > Chordata > Aves > Passeriformes > Dicruridae > Dicrurus > Dicrurus megarhynchus. Next base: position 73,295 of record VXAD01012717.1, read on the forward strand.
CAAGACAGATCCCTGGCCTAAACATCAAGTAAAAGTCCATCTTTTCAGGGGAATAGAAGTTCATCTTCTCAATCACCCAAAATTAAAATCATAAAGGAAACCTCCAGCTTTCCTCTGGAACAGAAAGTAGCAAGGGTATTAAATGTGTATATTGTCAGCTACATAACTATATATATACAATAAATATATATACATACATACAAACATATATATTTCTCTTTTTGCTACTTTTGCTACAATAGAAAGGCCACCTAGGTATAATTAAGGTCACAGGCTTAAGTACCAGCTGAGGAAAAGCAAAGTGCAAAATAACACCATGTAAAAAGTCAGTCGGAAGTTGTGTAGAAGAAGAAAAGAGAGGGGAAAAGGTGGCCTTTAAAGACACAGATACAGAGAGGGGAAGAACTTCTTATTAGTAAATTTTGACTTCTACAGTATTTTAGTTTCCAAAATTTCCATAAAACAGAATGGTGTTTTAATAGATTGGAAAATAATATTAAAAAAAAAAAAAAAAAAAAAGTTGAAGATAAACCAAAATCAATACCCAACCATGGAAGCACAATTATTTTTATCTCTTTGTGGCGGAAAATTTCCATTCTCTGGAGTGGCATTCGAAAAGTGTCTCACTGACACACCCCCCACTAGACACATCATATAAACCAGAGGAGATGTATGTGAAGACAAACCTTCAGTTATAGTTTGCTTTAAAGCATAGCATAGCTCAGCTGATCAGCAGTCTGAAATTTGCTTAATGGCTTATCTGTCTCATTTTCATCCCCTAGTAATATTCACTTCCACATTCAGAAACTCCTGAATTGTCCCCATCATATCTCTCTGCTCTCTCCCCTCCCCTCCCAATAAGGTTATTTGGGACTATTCACAGATCTCTCACTTCTTCTGTGTTAAAGTCTGTTTCCTAAAGGCCCACTCTTGCCTAGTGGATATGTACTTTAATTGAAAGCAATATATCTTTCTTTTTTTCTTTCATTCTAATCCTTATCTATAGGTTTGTCCTTGGAGTTTCCACTCTTCAGGGCAAGCTGAATGGAGTTCACTTGTTTGCCTGAGATACATCTAGTAAATTTAAGACACTAAATAAAACAAACATAGGAAATTTTAATTGTTATTGCTGTTAGATTAGGGTAAGCCCTGAAATATGACACTCACCAGGAGGAGAAACAAAGGGGTAAGAATTCTTTAAAAATTGTCCCCAAGGCTGCTTAATTTTTGCCTTAAATAAGAACAGGACAGTCTTCCTAAAAGTGAAAACTGCCTAGGTGAAGGCAATGCCAAAGTCGCTATTGGTTTCAAAGGAATCAAGGTTTCACCTTTTATCTTAAAATGTAAGCTCCTCTGCTACTGTAAATCAGCATCACTCCTCTGACTCGAAATCAATAGACGCCTTATGATTCACACTGCCTCCACATACCTCCACGTATTCCCACTGCCTGTGACATGTATCAGGGCACTTTCCCCCAACTTTTCACTGGGGCAGTTAAGTCCTTCTGTGTCAGAGCACTCTGGGTGATAACGAAGCACTTCATGACACATCTGTTCATTCCTCGCTCTAACACCGGTGGCACAGTCCTCAGGAGAGAAGAACATAGCATTTTCCAGGTGGAGAAGCCTGTTCTTTTTTTTTTCTGAAGGGAAGGACATTTCTAGGCAAGTTGGGGCAGTCAGAGTGGGGAGGTAAGGAAGTGGAGATGGAACACCAGGATGAGTTCAAGCTTTAGGAGCTAAATTATGAGATAGCTGAAGGCATAGCCTGACAACATTTAACATCTGGTTGGGAATGATGAAAGTTATTCTCAGTAGGAGGAATAATGTTTACTTGTGGATAGCCCTGGACTTCTTGGAACACATCCAATGCCATAGCTGGAGACAGGGGAAGTGTACACCAAAATCTTCCAAGGAAGTTGCTTAAATCTTTGGACTCCAGGTTCAAGAAGCTAAATAAGCAGCCTAATCTTCTGCAACGAGTGCTGGTGTGCTGGTTTTGGCTGGTGTAAAGTGAATTTTCTTCACAGTGGCTGGTGTGGGGCTGGGCTTTGGTTTTGTGCTGAACACAGTGTTATAAATGAAATTAATGTTTTTAATGATTTGGGGGTTAATGAATTTATGAGATGGTTGGTGGGCTGGTTATTGCCAAATTGTATGGTTGTAATGTTGAAATGTGGCCACTGGGTGGGGTGGTAAATGGACAGAATATAAGGAGGTTTCCAGAATGTTCTATGAAGGTGATGTAATAGAAAGGAATGGACCCATCACTCGACGCCCCTTTGAAGGACGGGATTGAGATCCAATAAGGCCCCTGGATATGAGCCATCGGAAGGAAGATTCAAACCGGACCAATCCCGGACTGGCGAGGGGTATAAAGACTGTCCCGAGAACCTGCCCAGGGTATTCCTGCGGAGTTTTGTATCTGAGGGAGCACTCAGAGTGCCACTCTGCTATATTGTTACTCTGGCTTGTCCAGTGGAGCCTGGGCTACTCCCGGATTCCCGTTCCCAGTTTGCTTTTTAATAAACGAGTTGGTTTTGCCCTTTTTGAAACTCTACCTCGTTTATTACAACAGGGTTGATAACACAGAGATGTTTTTGTTATTGCTGAGCATGTGTTGATAACACAGAGCCAAGGACTTTCCTGCTCCCTGTACAGCCACACTGAGGAGGGAGCTGGGAGTGCTTGGGAGGTTGGGAGGCTGGGAGGAGACACAGCCAGGACAGGTGACCCCAAGTGACCAAAGGGATGTTCCAGACCATGTGACATCACGCCCAGTGTATAAAGCTGGGTGAAGAAGGAGGAAGAGGGAATATTTGGAATTACAGTGTTTGTCTTCCCAAGCAACCGTTCCACGTGATGGGGCCCTGCTCTCCTTGAGATGGCTGAACACCTGCCTGCCAATTGAAGCAGTGAATTAATTCCTAGTAATTATTTTTCTTTGCTTGTCTGCACAGCTCCTGCTTTACCTATTAAGCTATATTTATCCAAACCTATGAGTTCTCTCACTTTTACCCTTCTGGTTCTCCCCCAGATCCTGCAGGTGTGGGCATGAATGAGAGGCTGGGGACTGGGGCTGGCTGGGGTTAAACCATGACAGCTGAGTACTCAGGATCTTTTCAAGGCAGCACATTTATTTAGGTGTTCCTATTTGGGTTGAAAAGACCACCTCCAGGCCATCAGAGAGGAACAAGTGCCCGAGTTTCAAAAAGAAACAGAGGATGGGTTGGTGCCTGTAAATGATAGTGAGCCACAGGATACAATGTCTTATTTAGAAGATTCATCTTTTCAGTACGCAGAGCACCAGCAGGAAAGTTAACAGCCTGTCCTTCATTCTGCCAATTAATGGAGGTGCACTTTGAGCAGCAGAAGTATCGCTGTGCAGCTCCCTGGTTTTTCTCAGAGCTGGGCACTGCTGAGACAAGCCGAGTGTTTAAACAGATCCCTAATGTAACTGCAAATATTGCCACTTCCCCCTGTGGAACTGAATTTACTTGTATTATGCCTTTTTTTTTTTTTTTTTTTTTTCCCCCCCAACTACTGTAGTGCCAGTAGACCCAAACTAAGAATGGGATCTGAACTCTGACTCTGAAAAGGAAATGATCCTACCAGATGGGCTGACAATTTAAATAGTCAGAATAGACAAATGAATACTGTCAGTCCTATTAGACAAGTGGGGAACTCATTAAACATTGTGCCCTAGATTATACAGTTATTTAGGGGTAGAAATATGGGTTGAACCTAGATCTCCTCTTTCCAAGCTGAGTGCATTAGCCACTGTGTGTAATAAGGCCAGAAAGGGCAATTTTAAGCAGGAAAGAAAAGGAATCAAGGGAGCAAGCAGCGGAGTTGTTAATGTAGCTGTGGTTTTGCATATGTGTGAAAAAGGAGAGCAAGGGTCATTCTGCAGAGACATTAAAAGAAAAGAATAAAGATTGGAAAGTGACTCAGGAAATAACTCTGCAAAAAGATGGAGCAATTAGCCTTTTCTTATTTTCTTTCTTTGCATTATTCCTCTAAACTTTATTGATTTTTTTAACCATGTAGATACAACGTTTTATTTTTTTTGTTTTATTATAGCATTCACCATCTCTTCAAATTCCAATTGATCTGGCTTTTGCTTTAATCATCCAATTAATACACCTCCAGTAAAACTCAAGGGAGATGTTCCTAATGCTGAGAACAAAAAACCATACAGGCAGAGCAGTGCTTATGACCCTGTTGGAGGCTTTTTGATTATGCCTAACTACTGTGATCAATACTTCAGGACTTTTAAAAAACATGCATATTGGGTGAAATGTAAATGGTGATTTTATTTTTTTTTTCTCATCAGGTTTTATTTAAAAGCAATTTGCTCCATTCTGAGTCACACAAATGCAAATTTCAAACACTTTCTTCTGCATCACAAGTAAAGAGAAGAACATCTAGCCATAAATAAAGCACAGGTATATGGGTACATGTGTGCATGCAGAGGACATGAATGGGATGTCGTGGGTTATTCTTCTGCTATCAGGAGGGGAGCCTTGCACCCTGGCAGGACTGAGGTTCTCTGTAACTCTCCATGTTAGAGCAGGAGTCCTTGCATGCATTACAGGCACTAAAACAAAGCTGAAAAATCAGCTGTGAATAAAGGTGGTGAATATGTCTGGGTTTTCCTTGCAGCTCAAATGGAGTTGTATTCCACACTCCTTCCCCTCCTGCCTTGCCTTTTGTGGGATGCAATGTCATGAAGCCCATGGTGTGAGTTTCCACACCACGTCACTACTCAGAGATGAACCCCGAGCCATGTCTCAAGGGATGCAACTCCTTCCCCCTCGTCCAGATATCAGATGGATAGAGGGAGCTTGCAGGTGTCCTTTCCTTCAATGCTACAGCTTTAGCAGTGATTATCTCTCCCATTTTAATTTATTTTACATCTCTACATGTCAGCTGTGACATACTGAGCTGTCGGCCCCAGCGTGTGATGGTAGAACTGTGTGATTGTTCATGGAGGATACTTTCAGGTCTCTCTTTGAAATTATTTTTTTCTTCTTTTTAGCCAAAACAGAGGCTTCCATGAAGAATAAATGATTCTTTTTGCTTGATCATTTGGCAAAATTGCAGGCCAGAAAAAGATGTTGAAAACCAATTTACTGTGTCCTAAACCAGACTACAATTTTCCTTTGATAGAAACTATGTTATATACAAAGAGATTTAATTTTTTAATACATTAGAAACCTGGAGGGAATTTAAACACTTTTCTCTAGCAAAGGACCATTTAGTCCCATGTCCTGTCTGCAGCTATGAGCAGAAGCAGATGTCTGAGGATAGGAACAGAACAAGCATATAAAGACACATAGAAAAGGCACACATCAGAACAGGGGAAACACACACACCTCTGGAGACTCTCCCAGCTTCCAACAATTTGCAGATCAGCTCTGCTGAGACAGAAATGTCTCTTAAACTCTACGAGGTGAAGTGCCAGGTCCTGCACTTCAGTCACAACAACCACAGACAATGCTAAAGCTGAATGATGGAAAAGGACCTCAGCATGCTGGTTGGCAGAGGATGAACATGAGCTGGTATGTGTCCAGGTGGCCAAGAAGGCCAAAGGCACCTGGCTTGTGTCAACAATGGTGTGGCCAGCAGGATCAGGGCAGTGACTGTCACCCTGTACTGAGCGCTGGTGAGGCCACAACTCAGATCCTGGAGTCAGTCCTGGGCCCTTCACAATAAGAAAGACATTGAGGGGCTGGAGCATGTCCAGAGAAGGGCTACAGAGCTGATGAGAGGTCTGGAGGGCTCCAGTGAGGAGTTTCTGAGGGAGCTGGGGGTGTTTAACTTGAAGAAAAGGAGGATTAGGATTCTCACTCTCTACAACACCCTGAAAAGAGGCTGGAGCCAGGTGGAAGTCAGTCTCTTTTCCAAATAACAAATGAACAAGATGAGAGGAACAGTCTCAAGCTGTACCAAGAGGAGGTTTAGATTGGATATTAGGAAAGATTTCTTCACCAAAAGGTCAGACCTTGGAACAGGCGGCCAGGGCAGTGATGAACCATCCCCAAATACATCTAAAGACATACAGATGTGGAACATAGGGACATGGTTTAGTGGTGGACTCGGTAGTGTAAGGTTTATAGTGGGACTTGATGTCCTCTAAGGGTTTTTCCAACCTATTCTATTCTAATCTAGGCTGAGAGAATTGGGTTTCTTCAGCCTGGAAAAGAGAATTGCCGCCTTCTAGAACTTAAAGAGAGTCTACAAAACAAATGGAGAGGGACTTTGTGTAAGAGCATGTAGTGGCAGATCAAAGGCGATTCAGAGTGAAAGAGAGTTGGTTTAGATTAGATGTTAGGGAAAACATTCTTTACTGTGAGGGTTCTGAGGCACTGGCACAGGCTGCCCATAGAAACTGTGGCTGCCTCATCTCTGGAGATGTCCAAGGCCAGGCTGAATGGGGCTCAGACCAATCTGGTGAAAGGTGTCCCTGTCCCCATGTCCAATCACCTGTGAGGGTGGTTGGAACTAGCTGTCCTTTAAGGTTACTTCCAACCCAAACCATTCTATGATTATATGATTATATGATTATATGATTCTATTTCTTCATTTTTCTTAATATTTTAAGGACTTAATCTCCATGAGTACATTCAGATTCCCTGAGAGCTCCTGATCACTCCTGGTACACACTAGCCTTCTGTTGCAAAGCAATACCAAAGTAATCTCTACACAGCTTCTTTTTTGATTGTTGCAAAGTTGCAGCTCGCCAGCTTTATTGGATGCTCTCTCTGGCCAACTTCTGAAAAGACAGTCCAAATTTTTCTTATTTTATTATTTATAACCATCTTTACTGACCTAAAGGGTACAGCAGCATCATCTTTAGGGGACAAATTTTATCTCCAAGCCTTTCTCTCGCAGATTTGCAAGTCTTTTAGGTTCCAAGCTCTACAGCTCTTGGTGAGGAGCTACCTGAAAATGCCTGGTCTGGATTTCCATGCCAGCACACCCTGGCACAGCCACAGCACAGGCTATTTGTGAGCCACTTACGTGGGTGGCTGCAGCAAGAGACAGAGCCCATCAGACACTCAGCTGCTGCCTTTCCTGGAGGTGCAGATGCAGCCAACAGATTTCCTCTTGCCTCCCCTCCACCTCAGAGAAGCCAGTTTTACAGCAAGCCTGATGCCAGTTTGGTGCCTAAAGAATGATTTCCACCACCAGGAGTTGCCAGGCTGTAGGTGAGTGAATAGCAGCCCTGTGCCAATTTCCCCTCTATCATAAGAAATCACCACTTGTTTACTTGACAGAGCTACAAGTGTAAACAGCTGTACATTTCAGTGCATACAAGATGTTACAAGTGTAAAACAGCAGCCATGCATATTATGTGTTTCAGGGCTCTACAGGTTCACTCCCGCTTTCCATCAGAACACAGAGAGAGTAATGTGATTTGCGGGGAGAGAAGGACGCCTTTGCTCAGTTGAAATGTGGCGAGCACACGCAGGCAGGGAAGAAGGGATCTGCTGAGTTTTCCACTGGTGGTGCAGCTCCAGAGCCAGGGACTTAGCTGGCGGTCAGCACCAATGTTACTGTCACAGTGTCACCTGTCAAATTGTCTCCGCAGGAATAATGGTGACTGGATGCCCTGATGATTAGTGCATGGTTAAAGCCTAAAGGATGCAGGCATAAAAAGTCTGAGCTCACAGCCAGGTTTACTCCCCCCCATGTAACGGCACTTAGTCCAGGGAAATCACTCCTGATTGGCACCACAGGCTAAAGAATTTGTCTGAAGGGGTGGGAATGAAATGTGGCAGTGACAGAGTGCTGAAACGTCGCCTGTTTTCCAGGTGAGATGCTGGTCTTTGTGAATAATAACAATCTGCGTTGAGTTGATACTGGATTCTCCTGATTAATTAAGGAACTAGTATGTCTAACTAAATCACACAAAAATCCCCACCTACTGACTTTGTAAGATTTTGCTTTTTAGAGGTCAGGCTAATGGCAAAGAGAACTGGTAACAGATCAAGAGGTAAGGACAAAGGGTCATTTGGAATATCTGGGTATATGTGTATGTGCTGATGAGAAGCAACAGCAGAGCAGCCTCAGAAAAAGTATCCTTTGATCCACAATACTTGTTGCCCAAAGTATAAGCAAAACCAGCAAATCATACAATAAAATTCAGAGATATTGGTGCTTTTCTAAGCAAATAGATATTTACTTTTAATTAGAACAACTGGAAGAGAAAAAAAAGAATGACGTGTCCATCAAGACCAGGACCTTGCCTCTGGGGGTGCTCAGTAATAGATGCTTTGAAATCAATGCCTGGAGCCAGTGATATTTTTCTCATTGTGCCCACATCTCTTTTGATGCTCAGCAAATTGCTTCTTTACCTGGTGATTACAGCCAGACCTGTCCTTCAAAAATTCACCTGTATTAAACTCATATTTTTTCACCCTGCTTTCAAAAAGAATGTTGAATCACAAGAATGGTGGAAATCAGTTTGTTTCTCCTGTTTTCTCAGAAGTATCACTAATTTACAACCAACCATCTCTCAGTTCTTGTGAAGTCCAAATTGCAAATCAGTGCAGGAAAAAAATACAGTCATGGAAACCTATAATAAGTCTCTAAAAGTCCTCTCTCTATGAAGTCTCATCTTTGCAAATGTTAACCATGACACTTAAAACATGGACAGAAGAGAAAACAACTGCCTCACCTCCTTGTTCTTACTCACTGTACCTTTGTGCCATATAGAAAAGTTCAGAACACTTCACTGTCTTTCCAGCTATCATTTTCCAAAACTATTTCCTCTACTTCCTGCTTCTTTTTACAATTTTCACCTTTGTAATGACATTCTGGGTGATCCACCACTGCACTTCTAAACTTCACCTTGCTTCCTTCTGACCAAGTCCTGTTAATCATACCCAATCTAATAATAGCAGTGTTAATAACACCTTCTGATACAATATCCTCCTCCACAGGCCTTCTACGTTCTTCGGATGGCTAATGTCTTGTTAAAACTTTTTTTACTTATTAATTTTGTCTGTGACAGAGCTTGATTAGCTTCTAAATTACCCTGTTCCTATTTTTAGTGCACTATGCCCCTACCCTTCACACACAGTTTAATCCCAAAGTATTAATTCGTCTCTATATAATGCTGACTTGTCTTTCTCCAGGTATCCTAAATCTTCCTGTTTTCATTTGAGGTCCATCTACCTTTGTTTTAACTCTTATTACCTTTCTCATTACTTTTACTGCTCTCTGTTCTCCATTGACGGGCACAATTGCTTTGCAACAGCCACGGGTAGTGCTGGGGAGGTGAAGGGTCAGGTTCACTCTTTGAAAGAACTCACCTCACGCCCCGCTTAAATTAGCAATTGCAATAATGCACCGAGTCGGGAGACGGCGGGAGGGGGATCTTTATGTCTCTAATCACTCCGGGGTAAGTTGTGAACTCAGCTATCTGCAGAAGTAAGAGTTGGGAGAAACGTCTCTTTGCTGCCACTTTGCACACTGACACTTGCCAGACCCTGTCGCAGAAGAAGGAGTGGGGAGGGCAGTGACAGCCACTCAGCCAAGTGGCCCCACCGTGGTGAACAGGATGCTCATCCTGAGGTAATCACAACACAGCTGTGAGGAGAGGTGGTCAGGACACTCCAGTAGCAGAGCATCAAACTCCTGCAGCTTTTTCCCAATGGCATGATCTTCTGTCTGCTCAAATCTATACCAGATTAGATTCTCTCTTCCTGTGCATTTCTTACAATACTATTTGCATGGTTTTAATGGTCAAAAATTAATGTCGTGGCTTTTTAAATGGGATCAGCTGATCAGGAAGGAAGAAAGAATGGAGGAAAGACAAGGAAGAAGAAAAAGGAAAAAGATACAGGCTAGGAAACCTAGGATAGTCTTGATCTCCCTTCTTCCCCTTAAATCCCACAAATGACCATGAGTCCCCAAGAAGTTGGTAGATTGGACTGACAGCAGCACTTGAGCCAGGATTGATAATGGATCTGTAAACCTATCAGATTTATGATCAGATCTGTCTAATTCTGGCAGACCATCAGTGGAAGTCTGACCACATGGCCTATGCTGGCAATTTCCTTCCTCCAGAACTCTGCAAATAAAGATATATAGGACACCCAAGTCAGATTTTCCTCTGGAGTTCATTTCTTGCAGAAATTAATCAGACATCAAGCTGAGCTACTTTTGAAATTTAGTGTAGCGTGAATCTTGTCATTTTTAAGTCTTACTAGTACAGCTGCAGGATGCTCTGTAGTCTCTGCAGATCCTGCCAAACCACCACAAACCCATCACCAAATGCTTCCTCCAGTCTAACACCCTTGAGAAAGAGATGATTAGTCATTTTAAACAGTTGTTCCTTTTTGGACTGGTGCTGAATGAATAATATTTTCTTGCTTTGAATGTGTTCTTCACTGAAAAAAAATAGAGAGATATCAGAGGTTTAATATGGGATACATAAGATTTAAATGTAAAATGTTGATGTAGGAATCTAATAAAACATGTAATGAGAGGTCCTGTGCTGTTTTTGTCTGGGGTAAAGTTAATAATCTTGGGGCTGTGATTTGGATTTGTGCTGGAAACAAGGATGATAATACAGAGATGTTGCTGTTATGCTGAGCAGGGCTTGCACAGAGCCAAGGCCTTTTCTGCTCCTCACCCCACCAGCCAGGGGGTGCACAAGGAGTCAGGAGAGGGCCCAGCTGGGACAGCTGACCACAACTGACCACAGGGATATTCCAGACCACATCATGTCATGCTCAGCACATAAAGCTGGGGGAAGAAGAAGAAAGGGAGGAGTCCCAAGTCACCACTGAGTGTGATGGAGCCCCGCTCTCCTGGGTATGGAACGGTTGAACACCTTCCTTCCACGGTGGAGGAATCGGTGGAGGAATTCTTTGTTTTGCTTTGCTTTTGTATGTGACTTTTGCTTTACCCGTTGAACTGTCTTTATCTCAACCCACCAATTTCCTCAATTTTACTCTCCTGATTCTCTCTCCCAACCCTGTGGGGCAGAGTGCAGATGTGTGGGGCTTAGATGCTGACTGAAGTTAAACCAAACAGATCCAAACCAGGAAAAGAGGGAGATCTGGTTGTACCTTGCCACCTGCAATGAGAACAAAGGGGGGCAAGAGGCTAGCATGAAAAAAGGAAATGACAGAGCTCAGAAGGCCAAATGTCTTAGACTGAGAGCTCTTGGGCTGTCATGTTGGACCTGAGCAGCCTACCTGCACAGTTCCCATCCCTGTTACTTTAGCAGGGCTGTTCTGAGCCCACCCACATTGCTGAAGCACTGATAACATATGTCCAAACCTCTTTGCAACATTTGATGTGTTGTGTCAGAAGACATCTGGCTGGTCATAAGCATATCCTTCACAATTTTTTCTTCTCTACATGACAGCTGCTCTTCACATCCAGCAGACTTCATTTCACCTGCAAAGAGGGTGTCTGATGCAGAGCAGCTGCCAATAAGTTTCTTAAGAGCAGCACTCTTAGGAAGACCTGCTGTATTGCCTACAATATATTCATCCAGAAAATGCTGTGGCACTTCCATCCATTCTCCTTTGTTTCAGTACTTGGGTATGAACAGGGACTGTTGTTTTTCCATCCTCTTCATCAGGACAGGAGAGCAGCTCCTTGTCTCCACGTTACTATGGCGCAGCAGAACAGAGGTATGAAGCACCTCAGCACCAATGATATAATGCCCTGGAAAATGAATGTGAGTGCCTTCAAGTGCTGAGGCAAAAAAGATCAAGATAACCTTGCCTAGCAACCTCTCTCTTCCATGTCACCCACAGTCCTCTGCCATGGGCTTCCTGTTTGGCTGACCTCCATTCCTGTGGAAAAAAACAGCTTCAAAAATTTGGGGTGGAATATGCTAAAGTGATTTTGTCTTCTTCCTCTGCACTGCATCTGATGCATTGGTCATTTGCATTAATGCTATTGTAATTGCTTTATTGAATATGCTGGCAGAATATACTCATTCCAGGTATATTGAAGACATGGGGTTGATGGCTTGACCTTGCAGCTCCTTGCTGGAATGTAACTCCAGCGTGCAGAAGGAAAGCAATGAGTTCCCCTCCTAAGAGGTGCATAATCAGTATCCAAAATGAGTCTCCCGTAGACATTTTGCTTAACAACAAATTTAATGGAAAGGCTCCTTGTAACACAAAGGGAGATGAGCCACACATTCTACAGCTTTGATAATCAAATCATTATTTTTGTAGCCTTAAGGGATATCTGCTTACAGCAGAATTCAACATATAGTTTAATTTCTTTATCTGATCTTTCTCTGCACATGAATAGCTCCTATTTCTTGGCCTATTTCAAATTTCCTTACATAATTCAAATGGCATCACAAAGTATGTATGTGTGTTTTTGTACTGATGATATTGACAACTGACTAAAAGGTTTTATTTCTCTGTTCTTGTCCCTTTCCCAGTCCCGCTAGTCAAGCTGCAGCTCAAGAGGATTTATTTTTGATGATCTTAATTCTGTGCCAGTGTGATTATTATTAGTGTTTTAAATTCTAACCTCTGATCCCTTTCATCTCTTTTATTGTTGTGCTTTTTCTAATCCCTGAGTCTTATAAAGTGCTTCTCATCTGTATGTCTTAAAATGCTTTACAAAGGAGACTGGAAACACTATTCTTACTTGACATGCTGGGGACTAAGGCACAGAGAAGTGAAGGGTCATATGTAAAAATAATAGAGGAAAACCAGTGTTGAAATAAATTCCAGTTTTTCCCCAAGAATTTTCCCTCTCTAGTGTATTGTGTTGCTTTCCTTACAGGATTTGAACAAAAATATCAAAATCATTAAAATTGTAATAAAACTCTTCCTTTTTTTTTTTCTCTTTTATTGTCTCCAAATCTTTTTTTTTCTCTTTTTCCTCTTTTCCATGTTTTTTTTTTTAATGTAACTACCTGTTTTAATACTTTTTTAAGAAAGTACAAATGCAAAAGAAAAACTCTAATCCAATTAGCACCTCTCATTATTAGTGGTTTTGCAAGTGCATGTAGGTTTAAAATGCATGGACAGTCCTGCCAGCTAATGTCTGCTGCTCCAGAGAATCAGATTTTCTGCTGTTCCCAGGTTAGGAATGTAAAGAAATTGCACAAAATGAATCCCAAACATAAATGTGGCTAAGTGTGATAGCATGGGTGACAACAACTTGATAATGTAGAGCTCATAATGAGGCACATATATATGGTCTTATCACCCCAAACAGCTCTACCCTGCTGATTCGAGTAAAAAAACCCCACATCAACAACAAGTAAAAAAAAAAAAAAAAACCAAAAAAAAACCCCAAACTTTTCGACCATCTCAGTGCTCTCATGCTCATTACACCGACCTGTCAGAAATGACAACTTGGCCAAGCCCAGTTATACCATGCTGACAAGGTGCTGTATATGCTTTTCTGCAATAATGTCAGCTTTAAGGTGCAATGTACTTAAGGAAGCTCATTTCTATGATTGGTCCAAAAAGAGCCATTTGCCCTGTTGGTGGGGTGAGCAATACCTTAGTTTCCGTTAAATTAGGAGTAATTTTCACAGAGACTGTTTTTGGAAAACTGGCTTAAAATAGTGGAACTTTTACTTTTCTTTTTTTTTAAGAGTCTGATTACTGGACAATTGTCAGATGATTTTCTTTTAGTATCCAAAACAGCAATGATATTATCTCTAATATCTGACATACCTCAGAAATATCCTAAATGCAGCCAAATAAAATTGCATTCAGGGACATATGCTGGCAATCCACTTATAAATAAGGAGATATAATATAAACATGACAATCTAAAGGGCAATGATGCAATAAATGTAAATTACAATACCAGGACGACGAAAGAAAACGAATCCTCAGCTCCATTTGCAGAACCACAACGATAGAATTTTAGGGGAATGGAATTGTGTTAAGGACAGAGTACCGTGAAGCTGGAAAGGGAATATGTCATGTTCTGAACAGGTGCAATGGTAGGTGGAAATGACAACCAGCGGTTTATAAACCCTAACACTGGCTGTGCACAAAGGCAAGGCACACCAATCCACGGCAATATGACTGCTGGGAAAGCAGCGAGCCACTGTGATCATGGACTTGCTGGAGCACAGGGGTTTTAAGTCATGCTGCAAAGAGAATTCTCTTTGGCTGTTCTGATAGCCCCTGAAGGGCTATCAGAAGCTCAATCTAGCACCTAGATTCTATGTTTACAAATAATGATGTGTATTTCATAATACCTAATTACGTAATCTTCCGCTTTTGTTTATGCTGTATTACTGTATTTCCACTTGGATTGGGAATTATGTCAAACACCATTCCCTGTGCTAAAGTGTCCACACACCTAGTCAGCAATAGACTCAGGTATATATTACCTGAGTAATATATACCTGAGCAAACCCAACCTCTACACAGTACAGAATACTCAGAATTAGGTTTTCTAATAGACAAATGATGTATGAGAATGATGCACTGCCTAATGCCATATCTCCCTCTACTGGTAAGGTTACTGACTGCTGAACGTGTTAATCTTTTAACAAAATATTTTCAAGGTTTCAATTTTCAGACTAAAAGGTCATAGGTTTGATTCATGGTACAGTGGCATTACGTAGACTAACATCCACTTCCTTCATCTTCAGCACAGAAATTGTCATTGGAACACTGACCTCCCAGCAAAAGGCAGCAATGTGCCTTGTACCCAGGAGGTGAAACTAAGGTCTAAGAGAAAAAAGAAAGAAAAAAAAGGATGGAAATGCCAAAGCATGGTGCTGTTCAATGAGGGTGGCAATTCTCAGAGACTTGTGCATTACTGTAGACTCAGAGCATCCTCCGTCAATGGCTAAACCTTTGATCATTGCTGTTTGCAAACACTGCAAAACGTTTTAACAAATGCACAGTAAGGACGTGTTAATGAGGTATTTACAACCTTTTAGAATTAAATATCTAAGTAGGAAATTTGTCAACTAACAGTTTTGCTTGATTTACTGGAATTTATTTTGGCCTGATTGAAATGTCGAGAAGAACTCATGACTTTTCATCTATCATTTTTTACTTTTATTTTCCATTAGAACAAATATGTAATTAAATAAATAAATAGAGAAAAAAAAATCAACCAGCTGTCAGTGCACCAAGACACTCTTGTCACTGGAAATAGATATGCCTGCTCCTTCATCATAAATGCCACTTCATGAGGACACGATCAGTTACTCAATCTTCAAACAGCACTGGGAGAAAAAGCTGAAAGACACTTTTCCCATAAATCTGTGTTTCTTGCATGCATGCAGTAATGAGAAGGTCAGTTCAAAATGGCTGTAAGAAGGAATTCTTACTCCCCAAAGATGTTCTTGGTAGGGGGACTAGATTTTTGAAACATCATCTCTCTTTTTATTTCTCATGTTGGGGGTGAAGATGCTAAGATAACAAAGGTCTTACTTTGCTTGCAACACCTTGAGAGATGCATTGAGAAGGAAGTTTTGTCCTGACAATTTAGCTTTCACTCATAAATGCTCTAGCCATCCACATACAAAGGAGAAAAATAACAAAGTGACCCCAAACTAGCCCGATGTCTTTTTCGTACATCACAGACTGTGGAAAAACAACAGCAACAACAACACTAACAAAACTCACAAAAACTGAACACTTCACAAGGAGATAAATTTCTAAAGGTGACAGATATGGTCAGTGTTATGTAACCACTTTAGTAACAGGACAGGTTTTAATGCTTAAAACCTCAGTTACAGAATTGCCCCAGCTTTTATTTGAAGTCTTAATTAACGTAGAAAGAAAGACAAAACCTGAGGCACATAAAGAGGAGTCAACTAATATACATGAATGTTACTATTTTTCTGGATTGGCATCAGACCCTGAAATCTGTTTGGCAAATTGCTGCCTGGTCTATAATACATGAACTCACCTTAGAAAGCATAATGAAGGAACTCCCAAATGCTGAACTGTGGTCTGTGGGAGAAGCAGCCCCTTCTGTAAGGAGCAGATGTCTGAAAATTATCCTTCAGCTTCAGGCAAGTTCTGTCATGTCAGACAGAGCACTTACTCACACAAATAGTCTCAACCCCTGTGGTGGGACTGTTTCTGTGGATCGAAATCAATGGGTTTTATAATGTAGGTACCATTCCTGAAAACAGGAATCTGACTCGGGCAGCAGCTCAGAGCCCTGCTGGCACTGTAGCAGGGATGCTCACGCACAGTGCAGACTCGGGCATGCACGTGCAGGCAGCTGAACCGCAGGACAAGTTGCACAAGCTGTCCCAGGAACAGAAAATGTCTGTCATCTCTCTTTTGCTGTCAAAATGGCTTCTCCTCCAGCACATTAGTCCAGCCTTGTTTTCTCCCTAACCTTTCCAAAATAGCTCCTTCACAATTTTGTCCCCTGCATCAGGGAAAAAAAAACCCAAACAAACCTCTTTGAAAACACCTGAAAAATATACCTTGCTTCCCTTTTCCCAAAGTTAAATCACCTCTTTCCTCTGCTGCTAACCCTGCAAAACCCTCAGCAATGCTCAGGAGGCAGGACATGGATGGTTGCCGCCTATTTGGAGACGCCAACATCCTCTGTCTGGATCCAGGGACAATCACGTCCTTTCTCCTTAGCTCTTTGGGAAAGGGGCGATGGCAGCTGTGCTCACACAGCATGTCACGCTGCAGAGGGCTGACGAGCAATTAGGAGCTGAGGTACGGAGCTCAGAGGGGTCGGAGCGGCCCAAGGAATCTCCGCTCGGTGCCGGCGGCCCCGCGCTCCAGCGAGCGGGAAGCGGTCCCGGCTGTTCCCCCGGCGTCCGCCGCTTTCCCCCGAACCGGCAGCTGCTCGGAGGAGCGAGGGAGCCAAAATACTGCCGTGCGTGGCAACAGGGGAGCCCCAGCACCGGGGAAGGTCTCTCAGCAGCGGTGCCCTGTGATAAATGTTGCTAGTGCAGGGAAATGGGAACAAAATACTGTCTGCCCATCCCACACTGGAAGCAAAGAGGGACATAAATTGTTCTGTTTGGGAGCCACTTTACCTGGAGTGGAGCACACCCCGTCGAAGGAGGCACCTCACCCCTCTTAACACACTTTAATGAACTCTAAGAGATGAGACACTGTTGCAATAACTCTGAAATTCCTTCCCCACCCCTCCAACCCGGCTTGTCTGAATTCAGTCCTGACTCTGATACCTGGCTCTGTAAATACCACTCAGTGCTAGGTTCTGCTGTTGGGAAGGAAATCCTGCATATTCAGCAGGTGGAAAGACCCTGGGCATGACACTGGCTTGCAGACATCCAGGACTCGCTCTCTTAAGATGTATTTAATAAGAAAACTGGACATTTCCCCCCCTTCAAAATAAAATTAAAAAAAAAAAAAAAGACAAAACCACGTAATGTTCGTGACTAATTAAATTCTCACTGTAGTCATGATTAATGTAACAAATAATTACAGCTTAGATCTAATATAGATACAACTAATTGTTCTGCCCACAGTGCATCGTGACTAACAATTAAACAGAGCTTCCAAAGCAACCAAGAGCAGTTCTTAGGCTAACCTTTTTCCTTGTTGTGCTTTTGCTGCAGAAGGAATATACATGCCTACAGCTTTTGTATTCCCACTCATATCACTGGCAGTGACAGATTCTTCTCTTATTAGATGTTAGACAAGCTTATTCCTTTTAACTTCATGTGTTCCCACTTTGTGAGACTGTAGGGCAAATAAAAAAATAGGGAGACACAAAAAAGAAAAAGACTGCATCACCTCCAGATCCCTTGAGAAATTCCAGCCTGGAAAGCTCTTTCTCTCTTTCTCAGTGCAGCTGGTTTGAAGGTTTTGAGTTGACTCCAACCTGGCAGCTAAAGATGAGTCCTTTTTTATTATTACTTTTTTTTCCCCAGTATGTTTCTCTTAGCTGTTTTAATTGAGGAAAGCTGTGTTATGAAAATATACCTTCCATCCCTCTCAAAGTTAACTGTTGTAGAAGCTTGGTCGTTCAGAGTAGGAGCACATCAGATTTATTCAGTACCACACAGCCATCATTTTGATCCTCTTGTATGGAGTTTGAATCTACACCAAACAGCTCAGATGGATAAGCTAAGAATACTTGCAAAGTCAAAAAAAAAAAAAAAAAAAAAAAAAAAAAAAAAAAAAAAAAAAAAAAAAAAAAAAAAATAAAAAGGAAAAAAAAATATGAAAAGTAAAGTGGCTTTCAATCCTAACCACTTAAATCTGATGGTTCAGCAGCCAATAGCCTTAATAACACCAGAACTTCACTTCTGCTGTTGTGTTTCAGGAAAATAATTGAAACTAGCTGCTCATCTGGATAAAGCTTCCTGCTCATTCTTGGACATCACCTTTGAACATGGGGGAGTAATTTAAAAATGTGAGTAGTGATTTCATTTTGGTGTACATCATATTTTTTCTGTGTTATGCACTTGAAAACTATGAATACTTGAGATAAAAATTGCTAGGATTTTGTGCATTACCTATCTATAGACACTTAATGCTGCAGTAATAGTGATAACAAGATGTTGATAGTAATAATGAAAGAAATGAACCTAATAACAATAAAATATAGGAACAGAAGATAGCAAGGTTTGAGTTGTCATTTGAGTCAAATAGTGATAAATATTTCATGGGAAGGAAAACTTAGAGGTAAAACATTAAATCAGTCCAGTGACCTTTCTAGCTCTCAGATGTAAAGATAATCTGTAAGAGTCTAATGTCCTGTTCAATATTCAAGGATTTTAAGGCAAGAAATGCTGATAATCCAAACCAATCAGGAATGAAAAGCAGTGTGAAAAGTATAACAGGAATTTACTAGTCGGACCCAATTGTGACAATCATCTCAGGAAAGGCTAATTGTAGAAATATGTCAGATCTGTGCCCTGAGAAGGTAAACCCTTAGCTGATACACAACCTAACTTAATGAAATGAAGAAAGGAACTTATTGAAAACCTGCTGAGGTAAACTATTATCGGGCTTTTTTTTTTTTTTTTNTTTTTTTTTTTTTTTAACTTGGCTGCAGGAAAAGAGGCAATTACTTTTCTCAAAAATATTAATTACTGGAAATTATTTGTTCATTCCTGGTAGAAAGAGAGAAATGAGTTCTTTAGAGTGTGTATCTCTCACTGACTTCCAAGGGGCCATCTGGGTCAAATTTGTCCTTAAGTAACAAAATGACTTCCAACTTTAAGCTTTCCCTTCTACCTCTCATGGTTCATTTGAAGGTGTGCACTGATGCATTGCAGTTTTGCAGCAAACTCTAAGGCACTCTCCATGGCACCAGAGTAATATCCTCAGTGGAAACTTACTGAAAGTATTGCTGCTTGAAGGATGGCCATGAGGCTTTGGAACTAGGTTTTATGAAGTTGATGAACATTCACTGAGGATTAGGCTGTACTCATCAAACAATCTCACTTTTTCTTCAAATTAAAGAGAGTCCTGCCATTTCCTCCCTTCTAAATCTAAGTGTTCACAGCAAAAAGAATGTTACAAATGTGCTTCCCTCCTCTCCTGCACTGCTCAAGCAACCTTATTTCATTTCTGACTTCAGATTTTTTCTTATTTATTTTCTAAATCTGTATGCCAAACAACATGTTCCATTATGTAAGAAGCTTGAAATAAATTTGTTGAAATGTTGGTGTTTCCAAGGGAATCTGTAGTACAATGGAATTGATCAACTCAGTGAAAAAAAGGGATGGCTTTGCCATTTAGTTATGGAATGACAATGTCTGCGGTGTGGGTGATTTTGACTCTCTGATGCAATTCTCATGTGCCAGTTCACAGGGTTGCTGTGCCCTCCTCCTTTCCCTGGCAGATAGGGAAGAGCCTGGGTTAGATCCCAGGAAGCATAAATCAGCCTTCCTCCAAAACTCATTGGAACACAGCCAGTTTCTAACAGATAAGTACCTGATCCCACTGACTATTATTTGAAAATGAACCCTGGCCTCCACGGAAAATTTCAGCTTAGTCAGTATGTGATAACCTGAATTACAGTAAGCAGGCTGTCAGATCTACTACCCTTTGTCTAATATCCACAAAGATTTATATCTCAAATGAGATACTACAACTTAGTGCACAAATGAAAATTGCTGCTAAAGCAATGCGTCAGGGTATGTAAGCTCTGCAACTATTTTACTTTGTCTTTAAAGCCAAAAAAACCCAGTGTGGATTGAGTTTTTAGAGTGCCCAGAATTTCACCAAATGTCCCTTGATGTAGGAAGCATCATCCATTCTTTACAGTTCATTTCCTATGAACTGAAAAGATTCCAGGAACATGAAAATGGGCATGAATTTGTAGACAGATGTAAGATAGATATGGGAGATAAATTTGCTTCCACATACTAGATTGTGACTGACAGTTTCTCTAGTCACTTATTTGCGGCAAGTCAATGGTTGTAGCAAATCTTCTCTCGACAGGATCTGGCACCAGCTGCCTGTGGGTCTCAAACACATCACACAATAGCTCTGGCAGAACCCATGGCTGTAACATGCTGTCTGCAAGAGACTCTCTCCATCAACATTAGCCATGCATAGTTTCTTCTCCTAACTCTTTGTCCTCGAAAGAGCTATGACCTCCAAGCAAGAAATTCCCTGTGCTCCATTTATTTGAGTTCTCTTAGCTAATAATGGAGAATGTAGTGATCCATAGCCCTCAAAATGGACATAGAGAAGCAAGCCAAAAAGATTGGTCCTAGAATTCATACATTTATTTTTGCAGTGCATGGGGAACCTAAGACACCTTTCATTAAAGTTAATGGAAATGCTTCCTTCGACTTTGGCGTGAACTGGAGCACATTTTTAGGGAGCAGGGAAAGCTCTGATTTCAGACTTTCCCATGCAAGAGATAAAGGTGTTTAAGGTTAAGCAATATGACCAGAGACTCATTGTGATCGACAGAGATTAGACTTTGCCTGCTTTGATTGTTCAAAAGCTGATATATATGATTCCTAGGCTGTCGGAATGATTCACCTCACTTCAAGTATCTGTGATGTTAATAATTATCTTAGGATCCCGTCAAATCACATGGAGAAAAAATGGTTCTATTAAAGACCTACATTGTGAATTAATTTGGCACGAGAAGTACCTATTTCCCTCCACTGATATTAAAACCAGTGTAGATAATCAGTTTAGAATATAAACACATTTAGTGTGATGGCTTCCATTGTACATTATATCTGAAAGCAGACATTATGGGAGCGCTAATGGTAGGAAGCTAACCATCACCTTAAGACTCTGAAAACTATGGCATCAAAGCAACAGTGAAAGAAAAGAGAAAAACATTAATCTATGTGTTCTTATGGATCTGACTGAGCATTTCAGAGTATTATAATTCATGATTATGAAAAATTAAATATTCTCTAATTTTATAAATTGCTGCAAGACACCTACAAGCTTTTTTCCAACTTTTTTTTTAGAAAGAGACCTTTGCCAAGACATACCACTCTTTCCTAAGCAATGTGTTATCTCAAGAGTTTATAACTGCTCCTTTCTCATTTCCAGTACCCAAACTTCCCAATTTATCCACAAGACAGGCAGAGTGTTGCTTCCAGCAATTTCACCATGACTCTTTTCCTGAGAGACCACTTTTTGGTGTGATATTAGTTAGTTCAGTCACCATTGCCTGTGCCTTTGCTACTAAATCAGTAAGGAGCGCCAGTCACTGCCACTCATGATACTTACATCAGTGTTATGGAGAATTAACATTTTGACACTGAACTAAAAATCAGAAACCTTCTTCCCACAGACTACTACGCAGTCATCAGATGGGTACTTGATTGCTTCCAGATATGTGACTTTGGAAGCAAGTGGGATCCTAATAAATTTTGCAGGACATTACAGTTGTTTCACTTTTTGACATATTCATGAAGTACAAAATTCCTAAATTTGAATTTCTCTATGCCAAAGGTATGTTTGAAGTTTATCAAAATGATAGTGACTTCCATGGACCACTGAATCAAATTGTCTGCCTGTGCTTTTTCAGTTCTGACGCCCAAAACTCTTCTTTCTTTTAACTGAGAATCTTAAAACACTCTGATACAAAGTTTGGCCAGAAACCTACTATGGACAAGAGGGTTTTTTCCCAAAAATTTTAGTGAATTTTAAATCAGTCAGACATGGTGGGAATCGTTTATCTCTTAGCTTCTACAGCTAGACTGTAGTCTTAACTTGCCATATAACATCATTCTTTAAACACCAGGAAGAAACTGTTGTTTGCAAATAGTGATTTTTCCATTCTTGATTTAAATCTAATAAAGGCAGACTGAAGAATCTTCTGGACATGCTTATAAGTCTTTACTGATCATAAAGCAGGGCTTAGATGTTTAGCTTAATTTAGGATTTAGACTTTCAAAAATATATGTGATGAATACCTACCTCACAGTCATATAGGGTATTTTCCTACTCAGGGTCTGAGTAATGTAAAATTATGACTGAAAATGTAAAACCCCAAATAAACCTAGGTTTTACGCAATCAAGGGCATTAAAAATTTAAATAATTAACTAGGTCATTTGCATCCTTTTATTTTAAGAAACAATTTAAATGTTTATAAAAGGCAAATTTTTTTAATTGATTACTATCCAATAATAGTTGTTAATAACATTTCTGTGTCTAAATAATCTGCTTTCCAACATCTGCCAGGTGTTTAATGAAGTCAGTGACAATGATACTCCATTTCTAATTCTTCTACCCTAATCTTGTCCCTACTATTTCTTAGTATTTTTCAGATGTAAATTCAACTGTGTAATATCAACTATGGCCTATTCTTTCCGCAAAGAAGAAGATGTGTGTCCTTTTGGTGACCTTTGGCTTAAGCTTTCTGTTTTCTTGATTTTTTAAATTTTCTAAAAAATTGTGGAGAACATCGTATGAGTTATGACCATTTAAGTATTTAGTTCCTATGGTTTTGGTTGGTTTTGGTTGTTTTGGGATTCTTTTTGTAACCTGATTCCCTTTATCTAATTAACATATCATCATTTAATCTCAAACCTCACTGCACTGACACTGTAAATGCCAACAATTTTTGTTAGAATCAGAAACAGTGAGACAAAATGGTTAACTCTTTTGAAAATGTAATTTTAGGTCTTGTAGTTAAGATTAGTATAACACCAAGGTCTGGGAGTTATACAACTCAGGAATTTTCTTGTACCATCTCAAGCAAGTTTAGGGACATATTTTTACAAACTAGCTCAATTTCTGAAAGTTATCTGATATGTAATATAAAACTCTCTTCCTCATGTGTCTCAAATTGCACTGACCATTTCAGGGAATTAGTATCTACTCCTGAAAACAAAACTTTGCAGACAAAGTACACACATCTCTTCCCAGTATCCTCTCTGCGTTATAGCATTAAAGCCCGAACACCAAATATTCTCTCCATCAGGAATTCTGGTCTGGTTCATTTAACCCTATAATTTCCCCTAAGTATATGATACTATTGGGGCAAACATAAACAGGTAAAAAAGCTAGATTAAACCGGGATTGAATGTACCAGGCATCCCATGGCAATGAGTGGCATGGTGTGAGAAAGGTAATCCCACTGAAATCCACAGAGATTGCCTGGAAGAGGTTTTTATAGAGAGGATTCAATTGTCCATAGTGAGAAGAATGAAGGGGATAAATACAGAAGGATGGGACTGAAGGATGGGAAAGAATAATTTATCGCAGTATCATTTTACGTTAGAAATCACAGAAGTATTGCGCTTTTGTTACTTAATGGCAGTGAATTTACATCAAAAAACAGCAGATAATGATAGGAAAATGGGGAGCAGTTATTTAAAAAAAGAGAAGATATTTAGATTAGATTTTAGGAGTAAATGTGAGGATGGTGATGTCCTGGCACAGGTTGCCCAGAAAAGCTGTGAATGCCCCATCCCCGAAAGTGTTCAAGGCCAGGCTGGGTGGGGCTCTGAGCAGCCTGGGCTAGTGCTGGGTTAGTGAAAGGTGTCCCTGCCCATGGTGGGGGAGCTGGAGGTCTTTGATATTTCAGGTTCCCTCCAAACTGATCATTTCTATGATACTGTGAGAAAAAGGAAACATATTGGTTTTGAGTTAGAAGAAAATCCATGTGCTGGTCAGGGGGATGAAGGTGGTGTGAGAGGGAAGGGTTATAGGAACACAGACAAATCTCTGCCTCTGGAATGTATTTTATTAAACAGGGACCTTTAAAATAGGTATTATGTAAAGAAAAAGAGAGGGGTCTAAGAGGAAAAGTCTTCAGGGGATAAAAAAATCTGCTTAAGATATGTCCCATTAAGTGTGCTCCTTCTCCTTCAGCAGCTGGGATCAACAGTGAATGTTCCCTGTATACAGCCAGCGAGAAACAGTCTAGTAGGACTGCTTGATCATCTCTGTTGGCTTTTAAAATGGAAATGGGGGACATCTGTACTATTGTATCAGGTTCAAACAAAGCTGTGTAGGAAGCACAGAAAAAGAATCACACAGGTTATGTCATACTCAGCTTTCTCTTGTTTAAAGACTCACTGTCACATAGCTCTGAAAAGTAAATATGATTCTCATTAGAAACATACACAATACAGAAGGGGGAAAAAGAGCCCACAAATCCTAAGCGTAGCTTATTCATCCGAGGAGCTGCTAGTTGGCAAAGGGTCAGGATGCCGTGGAACACAGAGCCTGCAGATTTATGAGAAAAAAAAAAAAAAAAAAGAAGTCTATTTGTTTCTGCAAACCTGGTTAGACAAGTTAGAAGAGCCTCTAGGGAGTTCCAGCTTGCCTGTCCAGCACCTACAGAACAAATAACTGACATTTTTCCCTGACCTTGCCAGTAGTACAGGTTATTTTAATGAGGCTAAACCTGGGAAAAAGGAAAAAAGTCTCTAATGTATTAAGTACAAACATGCTAAATTCAACATCAGGAATGCAGGTCTGTTTACAAGGTGCCTCAGAGACTCAAGGAACATCAAAATGAACATGAATGTGTAGATTATTTTGGTTTTGAGCAAGCTGTGACCAATGTAGAAAAAAAAAAATCCCCTTTGCCATTAATATTTACATTATTCTATACATTCTCTAGACGTAAAACAGAACTAAGTAAAAAAAAAAAAAAAAAAAAAAANAAAAAAAAAAAAAAAAAAAAAAAAAAAAAAAAACCAGAAGAAAAAAAAAAGAATATAAAGCTTTGGCAGAGGAAAAGACACTTGTGAAGATATCAAAGTGCTTACATAGCACTACAACTTTTGAAAAATAATGAAAACAATAACAGCAATGAAATGTGAACAGTGTTAAGCTCACATCTAACATTTGAAGTCAGATGTA
Source organism: Dicrurus megarhynchus (assembly GCA_013399195.1). NCBI lineage: Eukaryota > Metazoa > Chordata > Aves > Passeriformes > Dicruridae > Dicrurus > Dicrurus megarhynchus. The sequence continues at coordinate 98,531 of VXAD01012717.1, forward strand.
AAAGGACAAAGACTGTTGGTAGTATGACAATGCATGAAAGAATCCATGCATGACAATAAGTACAAAGATGACAAGAGCAAATTATGAAGAACAATGTTGAGCTTCCTTAAAAGAACAGGGAATAAAAATTAAGTTTTATGCTTTCTATCGTTAGCATGAAGGGCGGAAGAAAGAAAATAATATTGAAGCATGGAAAAATAAAACTGAAAGCAAAATTAGCTAAACCAGCTAAAAAATTAGCTAAATTAGCTAAACTGACGAAGCCCTCCTAAACTAAAAACCCAAACTATGCTAAACCATGACAACCGACAAAAGAGGTGGAAGAATTCTTTGTATTCTTTATTTGTTGCTGTGATTTTCAAAGTCACTCTATAAATAATTAAACTTTATTAAAGGCGTAGGTGGATAACCCCTTTGTACTCTTCAAACTATCATTTCACGTGTTTAGCTACACACAAATGAATTTTCTTAAGAAAAAAACATTTCAGGAATCAAAAATTAGAAACTGCCAGAGCTCAGGTAACCCTTTCAAATGTAATTTTAACTTTGCATCCTGATGTGTTATTAACTTTGTGTGTTATGATACAACCTTTGATTAAATAGTCATGCACATAGTTTTTGCCACGTTTCCTCCCCTCAGGAGCCCCATTCCTTTTAGTGGCTGGGGTAAACAATATATATTCAACAGGAAATTTTCACAGCTCCATTTCTTTGTTTCTTGGTGCTCATGGTGTTTCCAATGTACAAACCAAGAAACACACTGCAACAGGAGACTTTCAGTCCAGCTAAGGAACTGATTCTGTGGTATCACCAGTATACTTAATATACAACTTAATGCTTTTGCTTTGACTAGATCCTGAAGGAATCAGGTCAGAATCTTTCTGGTTAAATTTACAATAATTCACAAATTTCAGATGTTATTTTGAGTTTCCTAAGCTACCCTGTGATTTGCAGATGTGGGTATATTCCTTTTTTCTTTTCAAGAAGAGTTTCTGTTCTTTGCCAAACTTTAGCAAAAAACCTAAAAATTTTGGTAAAGCTATGGACCCTGGAAAACAGGTTATGAAAATATGAAGCAGTGGTTCCACATAAATAAAAAGAAACAAACAAACAGAAAAAAAGTGTGTTTTTTCTAACCTTGTCTGGAGACATTTCTCAGTGTATTAAAAACATTCAGACATTGTCAGAATGAGCTGAAGAAGATTCTCTAGGGCTAGAAAATATTTCAAATCTGGAAGCTGTGGCACGAAGGCCCTTTGACACCAGGTAATGACAGGTTAACATTCTCATCTCTTACTCTGATGTCATAGTAAGTTAACCATTTGCTGAAAGAGAAGGAAAGAGAAAATTTTGATTCTGAGTTTTCCTTATTCTCGCCCGAGGAATATTAATGAAGTAACTCTGTAGGGATCCATTTAAATTGTCAAATATTTTCAGTTCCTGAGTTTGCTCCTTGTTCCTTAATTATTCTCATATTAGTTTGTCAACAGGCTCTTTCTCCAGGACTAAGCCAGTAGTTTTCCTTTGGGGTGAAATCCTGATACAGTCCTGGGGACAACTCATGCCTGCGGGCAGGAGGTGTGAGGCTGTGCCATGCGTCCTGTTCCCCACTTGCACAGGTGTTGCAGTCCCTATTCCATCATGCCTTGCACCATTAGAGCTCCACATGTTCTCCACGAGCCAGAAATGCGATATAGACCCTTGACCTTATCACATCAGGTACTCATATCAGTCACTCACATGAGCACAGCCCTTATGTTGTTTCAGGCACTTTAAATCTTAAAAATTAAAATTGGAATTAAAAAAAAAAAGAAAAAAAAAAAGAAAAGAAAAGAAAAAGGCAAATAAAAAGCCTTAAGAAAGCCAAAGCAGATTCTAAGAAGCATGATAACTGAGGCTTTAGTAGAAGAGACCTGTATAGAGAAATGTGTGTGCAAGCGTTTCTGCAGCATTTGGCCTATATGTTTGGGAGGGTATCTTTAGCATTGTAGTTGTAGCCTTGAATCTTTCAAACTGCATTTCTCATACTGAATTCTCTGAGTGGTTGGACTGAATTCAGTTCTCAGTGTAAATTAGAGCAGCCTCACTTGATGTTGAAATCGTGGTTGCTCTTAATGACATATTTGTAAATTATATGATTTTTTTTCACAGCAGACAAAAAAATCTTGTATAGCTTAAACCTGGACTATCTGACAGGCCAAACATTCTCTTGTCTTTTAAAGTAAACTATCCAGTGAGCTATCATCTTTGGGTAAAGAATATATCGGACCAGAATATGGAAGCACTTTTTGTAGATCAGTAAAATTTGATGTTCTTGGGCCCAATATGGGAAACCCACAAAAGGGACAAGTCCAGTATCATGCCCATGGGAAATATCAACAAGGACATTCTCATTGATTTCAGCTGTCAGATTCATGATGGTTGGGACTCAGACTGCACATGGCTTTCTAAAGTCTCTTAAGAACTGATCAGCTAAAGGTGAGAGACGTATCTCAGCCCTTGGCAGCCAGGCCACTGAACAAACTGCTAACACATACAGGGAACAGAAAAACAAGCCTGAAAATTGGGTTGCTGTGGTCCACAGTCTTGGGAATTTAAAATTTAGGTAGGACTGAATTTGACTAATATAAGAAATATTAAATGTGACATATACAGGGATATGGCACAAATACTAAGAGGCCTATCAACCTGAATATTCCCTTTGGTTGCTTAGAGGGTAGACAACCCCTGGGCTGGATGAATTTCCCTGTGCAGAGACCTGAATATTAGCATTAATGTCAAAAAGTCTCGTATTTGTAAGTTCCTGAGTTCAGTGCCTCAACTAAGTAACTTAAACTGCAGACACTAATCCATTCCTAAATTTCTGTATTACTAGACATGGACATTAAGATATCATGGATCAGGCCTTATTAAAATTATAAAAGCCTCAGTAAAGAAATTTCAATAAAGCTATGCTAATATAATTTTTTTTTTTTTAATTAAGACACAGGATCTTATCCTCTTCTTAACCACAGCAGCTTGAAACACATTACGATTTTTTTCATTTGTTTGGTTTAGTTACAATTGAATTTGCATATAATCAAATCACTCTATGAGTCTTTAAAAATGTAAACACAACCAATGAAATCTCATTACTTATATCATCACAAAATGAAGAATGGCAGCATAGTAGCAAACATGAGATAAATGTGAATATTCAGAATTCTCACTAGGTGCACAAGTACATACGAAGTAGCTTTTAGGAGTATAATTTATGTGTGGAAGCACCCATTTGTCATATAGAGAACCATCAGGCAGGAGGAATATGGAAATACCTTTTTGTGAGATGCATATTTCATATTTCAAAACAACTTTATGCTCTTTGTTTGTTTGTTTTACCTTTGTTGACAATATCAGCTCTGTTTGAAGGACTTTCCTTTCACAGCCTCTTTAGTGCAAAAGGGATGATCCAACCTCTGTTGTGTTGTTTTTTAGAGAGAGAGCGAGAGAGTGGAGAGAGAGAGAGAAACAGGGAGAGAAAGGGAAAGTTGATGGGACCAGTTTTCTAAATGTTTGTGACTCAAAACTGTGACTGAAATTAAAAAGAACTACAATTCCCATCATCTGAAGAACAAAACGCAGAAGACTGCCTGAAGAAGAAAGAAGAAAATCTGGTTTGTAAAACGAGCTAATGAGAAAGCATTTGCGGATTAGGCACAATGGTCAAAGGAATGGAGTTACATGGTAAACAGATATTAAAGACTTGTGGTCCTACAAACCACTTAGCACTTTGAAATAATGTAATGAATAATGGATAGCTAAGACACTGAAAGCATGATCCTAGAAGCTTTTAAGCATATCCCTAAGTGTATATCTCAGAGTAATACTGTGAGATTCAATAGGAGGGTTCGATGTGCACACGCTGGACATGGTGATTCAGCCCTGAACCTCGATTCTATTTTCTGTTAGATGCCTTCCATAAACTTCGTGTCTCTTTTCTTCCTGGCCAAATAGTTGTTGGCTGCATCTCTCTTGCATGATTCCTTCAGAGTGTTAGGGATCAGGATGAGATGAATAGTCACCTATAGTACTGTTTATGAAATAGCAGCTCAAGATATCATCGTCCAATGTGCAAGTCATTTCCTGTTTCCCTGTCTTTCAATAGCAGTCCTTTGGCAGATAGGAAAGACAGTATATGTCTGAATATCAGAGATCCGAACCAATATATTTGTTCATGAAGCAATTGAATGACTGGAAGACAAAGATAATTTTCTTATTATTAATGCTAACAGTTTAGCTCAAAGTACTTGCACATCTCCAGTATGCAGACAGTTTATTGAATTTTTTTTTTTTATTCTTTCTGACATGTGGTTATTTAATCTTCTGCCAACACCATCTACCAAACAGATTTTTCCTTGCTATGCCCATGAAGCTTTTGTACTATTGATGTTTTCACAGTGAACAGTGTATATGTGTCAAATTATAGCTATTGATCTTTGTTTGTTTCTTAATGTGTGTAGTTGTTTAGATAGCATTATAGTTTGTCTGATTGTGGTTATATAAATAAAAGAAGAAGAGTAAAGAAGGAAAAAACCTTGCCGTTTTTATTTCATTTATAAATTTCACTGTTGAAGGTAGACTGTTTATTTGAATTGAAAATATACTGAAATAAATATTTCTTTAGATAGGAGTTATCTTTTTTATTCTTAGTAACAAGTGGAAGTAATAGGGCATGCAATCTTAAGAGAAAAAAATAAAACTAAACCAAACAAAAAGAGCCTCTTTTATTTTTCTATGAATCTTTTTATAACTGTTTTTTGTCACAATTCCTTTTGTCTTGGATGTTGCTGTTCAAGAAATCCCAATAAAATTCCACCTCTTAAATGAATGCTATCTACCAGTTAACAAATAAAATAAAATAAAATAAAATAAAATAAAATAAAATAAAATAAACAAACCTATTCTTTATGAGTGATGCTGTTATCAGTTTTCTGAAAAGCAAATATTTTTCTAGTGGTTTAGTTTTCTCTCTCCCAGTTTGCAGCTGAGAGTTTTCTTCTATAACTTATCGTTAGAAAGAAATTATTGTGGGCAACTCAATTCACTAGTTAGAACAGTGGACTGGGAACTAGAGGATATAACATTTTTTCTGCTTTTGCTCCAGTAAGACTTGTCAGCCCACTCCATATCCAGTTATATTCTTGTTTTATATTTGCCTTCCATGTTCAAAATAGGACAGTCCTGGCTTACTTTCGAGGAAGCACGTGAAACTTCATGGAAGGCAAAGCAATAATAACACTAATATTATTGTTTAATACATCCCAGGAACACCTTAGTACCTTCCAGGACTAAAAATGATCTTTTGTAACAATCTGGGAGAGCAGGTGATTAGATATTGCTGCTTATAGGGTGAATATTATCTCTTCCTAACCTAACCCAACCCCTTTTTCTTTCTCAAAGCCAAGCAACTAAACAAACCCTGAGACAATAACTAATTATATTTTTGATAACGTCATTTAAAAAAAATGAAATGTTTCTGGACTGCTAGTAGAAGAGGCCTTTTTTCCCCCAGATTAAAAATCTTCGAAGAGACGCCTGCTCTTTAAGACCTTTACACTACTGAACTATAGCAAGGCAGCCAATTAATGACAATTGTGTTGATGGCTTGAGAGATTTTAATTGTACTCTAGGAGCTGTACTGAGATCATTCTCAAACTAACTTTTGTTTTTCAAAAGCTTAAAACCAATCTAATGTAAAAGTTCAGCAGAAAGAGATCTTAGGAACAAAGCCTGGCTGAGTTTGGGAATAAAATCTGATTTCTAATGTGTGATATGCTGGCTTTCATGAAGAGAAACTATTGAAGCTTGTGTGAAAACAGAAGCCTGTGTGTGCTTTGTGATATTGCAGAGAACATTTCCACAGCCTCAGCATTCTACTTCCTGTCCAAAATTCATGATGGAAATTATTAAACTTTGTACAAGAAAGAAGTGCCTTTTATTTTGCCAGTGTTGGTTGAGATGATCACTCCTAAACTGACATAATATGACAAGATGCTTTCAGCAAATAAATGCACATTGCTCAGATAGCATTTTGAATACTTTCCTGATGAAAGCAGAGTGATGAAACCGAGGGACTATGTAGATATCAAAGACCTGCAGAACAGAGAGAGCAGGTTTGCACTCTAGCAATAAAACACAATCTTAATGACAAAAAGTAACAGCACATGTCCAATATCCTCTAACACAAAACTTCAAGTGCAGCACAATCCAATCTAGGCCTAAACCCACAAAGAGAAGAGAAATAATAACTTTTGCTTGAAGCTGTTTCCCCTCTGACTCTGTTTTTGCCACTTACCTTCCCTATAGGCTCTTAAAGGAGCTCTGCCCACGGATCTTTAATTTAATTTTTTTAAGTAAAAGGGAGTTGTACTCTGACAGGGCTTCAGTCTGAAAATAATATTTTTTTATGCATTGAAAAAGATTCTATTTTTTTATTAAATGGCTGTTAATTTCTGCATTTTATTTGATTTTTTAAGTCATTGAGGTAACACGTATTCTGTAGAATATAATCTGTTATGGGAACCAGATTCCTGTACCCTTATTGTCTCCTTCCATCATGAAAGTGGGTGCAACTAATCTCCCTAATAAATTAATTCCTAAAAAAAAAAACCACAACAAAACCAACAACAAAAACGACAACAACAACAAAACCCAAACACCCCACATCAAAAAACAGAGAAAAGAAATCCCCCTTCTCAATTTAGAGTGAATTATTATTAACCCGTGAGAATGCAAATTCCTTTAAACTAGTGGAGTTGCCTTTATTTCCAAGCAATAAGACAAGTGCATTTTCTAGTCGGAATTGTCTAGTGTAGAACTTCATTGAGTTTATCTAGACACAACATGAATTCTTAGCAGTTGTTTTAAAGAAAATCTTTCCTATTTACCAGTGGCAAAGTTTTGCTCTCAGCTTCTCACCTTCTGCCCACACAGAAAAATCTGTGTACCTGAAAAAAATGTGAGAAATAGCTCCTGAAAATACCAAAACCCGAAAAAAACAGGAAAAAACCCATCCTGAAATGCAATGATTAAACCCTGCTTTGATCCTCCTTCATGCCTTGTACTGTTCCTGTTCAAATCAGATGACATTTTCTAAAGGACTGAGGTCTGACCTCACCTTTTCCCCTCTGTAGTGTTTCTCTTTGCTTTTCTGCATTTTTCCTTCTTTTCCTTTTCCCTTTTCCTTTTCCATTCCCTCCTCTTCATATCTCAGCCTGAAGCAAGGTCAGAATGAGAAGAGAAATTGTTTAGGAGCCAAATATCTGCCACCAGGTAAAAAGAACTGTTTGTCTTTGGAGATGACAGATTGATGGAGTATAAAAAAGGTGCATAAGTCATGATTGTGATGAAAATAAACATGATAGAAATTAGAGAAAGAAAAAGATATTATGAGTGCTGAAAGACAAAGCAAATGTCCTACTCTAATCAAAGGGTTTCATTATTTCAGGCTTTTTTAATGCACTTAGTTATACATTCCTTCCTCTGGGGTTGAAATTAAGTATAAGTGTCCAGTGACCACACATTGGAACAGCTTGTCCAGAGAGGGTGTGGAGTCTCCCTCCCCAGAGATATTCCAGAACCATCTGGACACAATCCTGTGCAATATGTTTTGGGATGACCCTGCTTGAGCAGGGAAGTTGGACCAGATCAGCCACTCTGGTCCCTTCCAACCTGACCCGTTCTGGGATTCTGTGCAATGTAGGCAAAAACTGTCATAATCTACTGCTGTATTCACAGTGAAGATGTGACTCACGGCAACAAATTGCAGTTTAATTGAAGAAAATACTTAGGAAATGAACCAGTTCTCCATTGCCACAAATTGTCTGTAACTTTTCATTTTATGAGTCAAAAAAAAAAAAAAAAACAGCAAAAACAAACACCGAATAAAATTAAAATTCCCTATGGTTTTATTATTTTAAAATATACACTTCAATTTATCTACTTGATTTCAGTGTTGCAACTCAGGAAACTGGTTTTAAGTGGATTTTCTGAGATCTCAAGAGTAGTCAGAAGTCTGGAAAACTTGACAAGTGTGGAAACATACAGACATTTTTAGTCAAAGAAACAGAAGGATGAGTGAAAGATGTGAACTTTTTCAGCCATTCTGAAGGCAGTTCCACAGAGGAAGAGAATTCTGCATTATGGATAAGGGCGATTCCATTCAGCAGCTAAAAGAAGAGCAAAAGCAACAGGAATGACTTTCTAACAGTAAAGATATGGAAACATTGGCAGGGGCTGCATGGAAATTATTTTGAAGAGTGTGGACAGTGTGTCACAGACAACAGAAAAGAAAATTCTCCCATCTCAAGGTGATTAGGTAGACTATGTCACTTTCGCCCTGAATTTTAGGGTTATTTTTATTATTTTTTATTATTATGGTTATTATTTCTGTAGTTCTATCATTGTCTCAAGATTTGTACATAGAGCTGAACATATTTAAAGCTGCTGTATCAGATCACAAGTAGTCCCATGTTAGAAAAATATATTAAATTTATACTAAACTATAGAAATATCTTCAAAAAAATTTGGACATTCCATTCCCAACATCTAATGAAAGTGCATGCGGCAAGCATTGGCTTGAATATTTAAATCTGAATTTACGATGATTTGAAATACTCATCTCTGTACTGCATTAACCACAAAATTATTGAAGAAGTTCAAAGTAATGAGGGAGGAAGATATAAATTCACAGATGTTATTTTTAAAGATAAACACCTTGTCTATATGTTGAATATGTTTATTTGTGCAAGTGTCACATCTAAAAGAATGGATGCATTTCTTAAAGGGCCCCAGAAAACTACTGTATAGAACTGACAATGGATTTAAGACCAGTATTCCAGATGCAAAACTGTGAGGATTTGAAATCCAGATCAATATCCAAATTCTTTTGAGTCCTCTCTAGTTAAAACATTCAGAAGCACTTATTGTTTGATTTATTGTGTGGCAGGAGCCATTTCCTTGAGAGAGAGATAATTATATTGCCCTGCAAGGAAGTCCTTCCCTTCACCCAAGTCCAGCTTCAGAGGGGACTCTTTCATATGCCCCCTCACATGAAGAGTTAGCCACATCCCTTACTGTGGTTTAAAAATCTTAAAAGAAATTGTGTAAACATTTTCCAGCCCCATGCAGCTGGAGCCCTGAAGCACTGAGCTACAAGCAGTGGTGGAGTGCTGTGCTGTGTTTTTGCAAGTACAAGACAGAAAATCTATGTAATTACCTCTGAAGCAGAAGAAGCTGTGCAGCCTGACAGAACAGCATGTGTAGGAAGCACTTTGTCAGGTCTCTGCTGACTAATTTCCCACTCTACACAGGGTTTTTTTTCCCCTTGTAGTCTTTCAGGGTTAACCCTCTCTATGCCCATATTTTCTCTGTCTACCCTGGTGTGAGAGTACAGAAGTGAATTCAGAGTAGAAGTTGAGGTTGTTGGACCTAGTCCAGTGAGTGCCTGCCATTAAAATAGGGGGCCATGAAGACAGCTGACTGAAAAGAGAGGGAGGAAAGGGTACACAATATCTAAAGGTGGGATTTGCTGTTTCGAACAACCCATGAAGTTTTGTCTCTTCCGTCATGAGTTTTAAAATGAATGTGTTAAGGCAGTGCTTGCTCATGCAGAATTCAGCTCACCTTGAAAACAAAAAAGTTTTCTGTGCCTCAGTCATTAAGTGACACTGGAAAATCTATACTGTCATTTCCAAAGATTTAGGAACGTAAGCAACAAAACTTGAACAAATCTTATCAACTGCTTAGTCCAGTTCCCTGCTATTGCAGATCTTGTTTTTTTCTCGTTTTGCACATGAACATATGAAGTTCCATCTTCAATTGCATTCCTGTACCACTTGTTTTTTTTAAAGTTGCTCCAGAAACTGCATCCGCCACCTTCTCATTTCCAACCTGGAAGTACTTGTGGTTATGTATACCCATTGCTCCTTTGTCTGTAAAAGTTTTGAATGTCACAAGTGAGAAAGTTGTTTTGTGTGAGTAATGTGGTGGGAGACTCTATGGAAATAAAGAAGTAAAACCATCCATCAACCATAGGTTAGCTTACTCCAAAGACTCTATATCGTCACTTAGTTTCCATTGGGACCCCGGGTTCAGAACTGGATTCATAGAATTTGAGGCTAGAAAAGGTCACTTTAATCTCCATTCTGACCTCCTGCAGAACACAGGCTGTAGATCACTCGCTAGGTCCTGAATGAACCCTGTGTCATGTAATCACTTACTGAATTCAGTGACACTAAGCACAGCCTTTTTTCCTTTTATTCAGTCCAGTCTTTTCTCTTTCTGGGTTGTTTGCTTTTTTTTCCCTTCTAGCATTTGTCTAAAAACATTTTTCTATGTAATATGATTCCTTAAGATGTATCCCTCCTTTTCGATTCTTACTGAACATCTGAGCCAGATCGCATTCAAAATCAATTTTTTTCCTGTGCAAATATGTACTGTGCATCTTGTTCTCATATATTTATTTATTTATTTCTAAGTTTTGAGAAAAAGAATAACCTTAAAAGCCTGACTCAACTGGAGAAAGTATTGCATTGTGTTAATTCTTCTCTGATTCACAGGCACCTTTATTCAATACCATAACCCTGTCTGCACTAACTCAATACCCTGACTTGTGTCTAATAAAACAGATCCTTCCTTCCTTCCTTCCTTCNTTCCTTCCTTCCTTTCCTTCCTTCCCTCCCTCCCTCCCTCCCTCCCTCCTTTCTCCAACATTAAGCAAAACAATTTCCTGACTTTCACAGAATTTTGGTGGGTCCTGGAGGGAATACCAAGTTGGCAAAAATACATCTTTTAGAAAAAAACGAAGTTGGCCTCCTCTGAAGAAACAGAGATTTTGTTGTGCTACCTGTAATCATATTTAACCCCTTTCTTGTTGTGCTACTGGCTGTGCTAAGGTAATGAGATGTACTTGGAAGTTAGGTTATTTCAAACCTTAATTGTTGTGTGCTATTTTGAAATACCCTAGGTAACAATTATATTCTGATTTTCTCAACAAAAGCTGGTATTTCTTATTACCAGTAGGGTTTCTGGAAATCTTATTCTTGCCAAATGAACACTATGCAGGAAGAAATTTAACAAAGCATAAATGAAAATTAAATTTCAAAATTTTAGAGTGTTTAAATTTGTGGTGAGAGAAATGGGATGGTTCTAGGCAGTCCAGGCACACATACCACACTGGATTCATCATACAAACTCATTTCAAGAAAGGACCACCAGCAATATTAGATAACTTTATTTAAATTTTACACTAGCTTGTGCCTCTCAATTCAGCTAAAGCTGTGTTTTTTGGGTTTTTTTCTGGGGACAGCAATAACAGACAAATTGAAAAGATGTGAGGAAATCTGATCAGAGGAAGAGGAAAGATCTCTGACTCATATCTGCAATGTGGACCTAATTCCCAAAGGAAATAAAGCATTTACAAACACATTTCTATGTTGGTGTATCTGCATCTGTATGTCTTTCTTTCTACTGCCCCTTTACAGTAGCACTGAAAATATTTGATATTGAATATACTGAAGCAATATTTGAATTTTGGTTAAATTTAACGAAAGAGCAGTGCTCTTGTATATTTTATGTGCATGATTTTTATTAGACCTCGAAAAATATCCATTTCAGGAAAGTTTAGAAGTAAACATGAAATGACAAAAATTATGAGTCTTAATTCGCACAAGATTAGATATTAGAGAACTTAATTTCAAGCAGAACAAATATAGGAAATGAGGTTTCATTTATTCTGCTGTTCAGGGGACAGCCTGCTTTTCCCAAAGCCCAAAAAGACGTAGAATATTATGATCTTAATGTGCTCTGTGCAGTTAGAGAGCAAGGTACAATGTCTTTGTAGAGTTTGCCTTCTCAAGCTACATTATTACTTTGGTTTAATCTCCCATTTTTCCTTTTAAAGTGGCTCCATAAATTTTGCTTTATTTTCTTAGCAAGAAAGCTAATCTGTGCCACCTCACTCCCAGAGGGAGAGGATGAGAAATCTGGAATCTGTAGTACTCGGAATCCATGGGAGAGTTCAGCTGAAAACATCTTTTAACATCTGTGTAATAACCACTGATGACAAATATGTATATTACTCAGGAATAAAACCTCTTCCTTTGGGTCTGGTGTCTCGAATAATTTCTTTTTTGGACTTCTTGGGGAAAAATTAAATAGAATCATAAAATGATTTGGCTTGGAAGGGGACCTTGAAGATCACCTAGCTCCAACAATGCTGCTATGGACAGGAACACCTTCCACTGGACCAGGTTGCTCAGAGCCCCATCCAACCTGGCCTTGGACACTTCCAGGGGTGGGGCAGCCACAGTTTCTCTGGGCAACCTATTCCAGTGCCTCACCACCCTCACAGTAAAGAATTTTTTTCCAAATTTTTAATGTGAATCTACTCCATTTTAATTTAAACCCAGTCCCTCTCATCCTGTCACTACCTACTCTTGCGCACAATCTTGCCCTGTCTTGCCTATAAGTTCCCTTCGGGTACTGGAAGGCCACAATTAAGTCACCCCAAAGCCTTCTCTTTTTCAGTCTGAACAATCCCAATTCTCTCAGCCTTTCCTCATGGCAGAGATGCTCCATCCCTCTGATCACCTTGGTGGCCTCCACTGGACTCACTCCAACATGTCCATGTCCCTCCTGTGCTGGGACCCCAGAGCTGGATGCAGCACTGCAGGTGGGGTCTCACCAAAGGGAAGCAGAGGGGCAGAATCCCCTCCTTTGTCCTGCTGGCCACATTTTGATGCAGCCACATTGACTGGTCTATTAGCGTGGCTGGGAGAGTTATAGGGTTAGCTAAACCCTATGCAAAAACTGTCAGTGCCAGCACACCTCAGCAAGAATTTGTCTTCATAGAAGAGTGCATTTCAGCTACCAAAAATCATTCAATGTGTAGCCATAAATGAGTCTGATGGCCAGCTTGAGGAGGGCAAACATTTAAGACACCCTACCTGAATATCACCCTACTTTACCAGTGGGATTCACAGACATCTGCATCACAGAGACCAAAAAGGGGTGACGAGTCCCACTGTGGGTGTCCTGACCATAAATTAATTTCATGCACCTTCTTGACAGAGTCATGGGAGGTTAGTAGGGAAACCAAAGAGTATTTCAATGTGTTCTAGTCCTATATGTCAGCAAAAAATTTGGAAGATCAGTGGAGATCATGGAGCTTGGTAAACTTTCCTTGCTCCCCAGCTTCACAGATCACTAATGGAGGTTTCTATATCTGGAGCTGAATCCCACCAAAGTTTCCATAAAGGAAACTACTTTTACAGCCATGGGTGTGCATGAACTTGTTGAACACTGCTCATATAACCCAGCCACATGGATGGTTACATTACAGTCAGCTCCCCTCTGGAGCTCTACAGCCATGAATTTGTATTTTTGTGCAAGAGCTAATGAGCCCTGTTGAACATGGATGGAGGAACTCCTGCCTTCCCTGAAGCATTTACAACAGTAAATTTAATAGTGCAACAGCACAGAGCCCAAAATCTGCATCTTCTATGCTATTATCTCGTACACTTTGCCATAGAAATTTTCATCAGTTAATTTTCTCCTGAAAAAATCTTTGCTTCCGTTCATTTAGCTGCAAACTGCAAAGCCTCAACTTTGAATGTAGATTATTTTTTTTATTAAAAAAGAGAAATTACTGAAAAAAAACCCCAAGAGGATCGTAAGGACTGGGGTTTGTTTCTCATTTTTCTCAGAGCTTTGACTAGAATTTGTAACCATGCTACCATAAAGCCCTGGGTAAGATGGACATTTAGCTATAAACAGGTACCTCATGCAACAGTGATGCAGTGACAGCAAAGGGACAGGAAATTGGGTGTGCTCAAATAATTTTTAAAGTATATAATTGGGACAAGGAACTTATTGTTAAATGCAGCCACTAAAGAGTAACTCATACTTGCAAAATGGGTGTAATCTTTATACTTCCCTCTGTTATCAAGGACAGTTGCTAATTTTACTGAGGGGTTTTTATCAGTCCATAGCTTTTTTCTTCAGCTGCCTGCACTTTATTTATGTGCCCTCTTTTTATCACTATATACTTTCCAGTATTTGTGGCCTTGTTCTTTCCAGTGATGTCTGTCTTGGGCAGTGAACCTTCCAAAACATGGTGCTTTACCCTTGTCCTATGGAAGGAGCTTTACCTTTCCTCTAAAAAGAAAAGCTTTTTTGCAAAGCGAAGAGAATCTTGTGCCAAGCAGTCTTGGATCACTGTCTTTCAGCAAGAAGAGAGGTCAAGCTGTTCCTAAAATCAGTTTTATTGTCTTCACTCAGAGTGCCTCAATTTCTGTCTTCTACATCAAGGATCACTAATCGTTTTTGCATAGCAGGGAATAAAATCCTGTTTATTGATAACAGATTAACGGGGTTCAAGGCAACCTCTGGAATGTGATGTGTTTTCAGACATATTGACAAGTATTTGAAGTTTGAAAGTCTCAAATTCATGATAACATACTTAATTTGAATAAGAGCAAAAATGTTTAAAAGGCAGATCATTCATCAGCTTTGGGGTTAAAGTTTCTGGTGATGTGAATCAGTATTGTGTTGCTTATCAGGCAAGAATTCAGGGCTTGTTCTATTAAATAAAACTTGAAAGTTTCTATCCACACAGATGTAATTCTGATATTTGGTTCACTCTGAGTTTGACCAAGTAGGAAATATTATTTTGTTCTTTTGTTTTGTTTTGAATCAAAATCAGACAGTAGTGGGTTGACCCTGGCTGGATGCCAGGCACCCACCAAAGCTGGTCTCTTAATCCCCTCCATATCTGCACAGGGGAGAGAAAATATAAAAGAGGGGAGAGAAAATATAAAAAGGGTTCATGAGTTGAGATAAGGACAGGGAGAAATTACTCATCAAATACCATCACAGGCAAAATGGACTTGACCTGGGTATATTAATTGAATTTATTATGAACAAAATAAGAGGAAATAATAAGAAATAAAATAAAAACATCTTCCTCCATCCCCCTGCTCTTTTCTAGGCTCTCCCTCCTCCCCTCCAGTGCTGCAGGGAGATGGGAATGGAGGTTATGGGCAGTTCATCACATGTTGTTTCTGCTGCTGCTCAAAGAGAGAATTCAGAACCCTTCCCTGCTTCAGTAAGGGGTCCCTCCCTTGGGAGACAGTACTCCATGAACTGCTCTGATATGAGTCCATCCCATGGCTACAATTCTCCACAACCTGCTCCAGTGCTTCCATGGCTACAGTCCTTCAGGAACAGGCTGCCTCCAGTATGGGTTCTCCACAGGGTCACAAGCAAACTTGTTCCATCCTGGGCTCATCTCTCCACATGTCCACGGGCCCTGCCTGGATCCTGCTTGAGCATGGGATTCCCATGGAGTCACAGTCTCCTTTGGACATCCCCCTGCTCCATCCTGGGCTCCTCCAGGGACTTCAGGTGGATCTCTGCTCCCCCGTGCCCTCCCTGGGCTGCAGGGGCGCAGCTGCCTCACCATGGGCTACTCCAGGGGCTGCAGGGGAATCTGAGCTCCAGAGCCTGGAGCAGCTCCTGCCCCTCCTTCTGCACTGCCCTGGGTGTCTGCAGGGCTGTTCCTTTCACATATTCTCATCTGCTCTTCTCTGACCACAAATACCTCACCACAATATCTTTTTTTCCTTCTTAAATAAGTTATCACAGAGGCGTTGCTGTTGTTCTTGATTGCCTTGTTTTTGGCCAGGGTCCATCCTGGAGCTGCCTTGCATTGGCTCTGCTGGACATAAGGGCAGCTTCCAGCAGCTTCTCACAGAAACCATCCCTGTAGCCCCCCCTGCTACCAAACCCTGGCCATACAAACCCAATATACAGAGACATAGTTAAAAAACTAGAATGGAAGCTGAGGACAATGGGGGGACCACAAATTCTATAAAAAAACTGATACAAAAACCATTGAAAAAATGCATCAAAGTGGACTAATGTCATTAAAATCCTTTATCTTTGCTCACTCATAAATATGGAATTTTGATTCATGTGAGAAGCATATTTTTGCTGGTTAGGTTTATTACTTACCTTCACAGGTGCTGTTTTCATTGGGTAGGACTCCCAAACTCTTTCAGTTTGCAAAGCTTTTGTGTGACCTCTTGGTTTTACTTTTTTATTTTATTTTCCTTGCTACTGATCATGTCTAGTTATTACAGATAAGTAAGCTGCTCTTGCTTCCAGTGCTGTGGAACATGAAATTCTCTGTCTCCCCTTTTCATCCACATATGTTTATCACAGGCTTTTTTGCAGTCAGTTTTCCTATTAATATTTTTATACAGCATTTTAATAATTTCATAATACAAACCCCCCAGTCTGTAAACATAATATGATTTTCTTGTTCATGCAAAATTTAAGCTTAGTCTCACACAAATAGTTTCCTCAGAGTTAGAAATTGAAGTTTTGACTGGTGTAGTGACTATCTTTAATTTTAAGAATAAAAGATAAGCACTTCCAAGGGCTGCTCATTGCATCCTATAAGCTCTTCTGAAGGTGTGCAGGATGATGAGGTCCTAGAGGGATTTCTCTCTCCTTACTGGGTAAGGACACTTCTAACTTGGGCAGCTCAGTTAGATGTAGCATCAGATAACTAAGAATGAAGTTAAGCATCTAAACTTTGATATCTGCTTTCACATGCCAACTCACTCAGCAGTGTTAAGAAGGAATTTGCTCCTGTTTTCAGGCTGGTGGTATAGGGAAGAATTTCAGACCCACTAGCAGGATAATAACCCTGCACAAAGAGGCAGAAGAGGCATGGCTGCCTCTGGGACAACAGATCTGCTGTGTCAAACCCTGCTCTGCAGGCTTTCTCCATGGCACAGTCCATGCCAAAGTGAGGCATTAAGGCAGTGGCACTGCACAATATCACTTTCAGTTATTGGTGGGGTGGTTTTTCTTTCTTCCTATTAGTGTCCTCCATGCTTAAGCCTGAAGGGCCAGAGTGTCAAAATACTGAGATTATCCAAATCAGTCCATTCTCTTTGCCTATGAGACTAAATGGTTTTGCTTCCACCACAATCTGAATATACAAAATAGTACAGAAATATGTGGAAGAAAAGTGCAAAGTTAGCACATTGGCACAATGGAATTAATCCCATTAACTATGGGGAGGTGAAGAGGGCTTTTGGTGGTTTTTGTTTTTTTTTCATTTCCCCTTTTAAAAATTTCTTCTCCAATAGATAGGTAGAAATGCATGTATAAGTGCTGGAAGAGATTAATATTCAGTAGTGAAAGGAAATCATACTGTATGTTCTTCAGGCTTGTCATTTCTAAAGCTGAATAGAAAGACTAAAAGCCCAGTTTAATTCTCATTTGCTTAGATTCAAATACAGAGTGATTCTATTGTATCCAAACACTGATGGGCATGAAAATATATTGCGTTTTTTGTATTGCTAAAGCGAGAATCATATCTGAGAAAAAACTCCTGCAACCATGTGTACTTTCTCATCATATTTCCTTTGTCCTCCTGTTAAGATTTTAAGGGGAAAAGTTCCCTGTCTATAATACCTAACAAAGTACTCAGGGCACAGATTGATCAGAGAGAAGAAACAAATATTGATTACCTGCATGATTACTCTACTCAAACTGAGATTCAGAAAATCTGCAAGTATTTTCTCAGTACCAAATTTTTGTCAGGCATGTAACTCAGTAAAGATTGTTTTATAGAGAGAGCAATTCAAGTTATTTTTAAATAAATAATTTTGTTAATTATGAATTATGATTCTTTTCAGAAGAAATTGGTTTCTTACTTTCTTGAGATGCTTTTCTCAGGGCTTGTTGGAAGAAATGGAACAGAAATTGCAAGAAGAATGTATTTCAACATGCTTTCTAAAATGAAACCTACAGTATTTTCATGTAAACATATTCCACTGTTTAGGAGTAAGTGTGATTGTATCATTTATTACATATAAAAAGTGGTAAGAAAAGCCTTTTAATAACTGTCAGAAAGCTGCTTTAGTTGACTTGGTGATTTTTTCCCTACATTTCCCTCCCTTTTCCTTTTCCTTTTCC
>VXAD01012719.1:1971-47740 GCA_013399195.1 Dicrurus megarhynchus
TTTTTTTTTTTTTTTTTTTGTGAAA
This sequence comes from Dicrurus megarhynchus, assembly GCA_013399195.1. Classification (NCBI taxonomy): domain Eukaryota; kingdom Metazoa; phylum Chordata; class Aves; order Passeriformes; family Dicruridae; genus Dicrurus; species Dicrurus megarhynchus. Next base: position 1,997 of record VXAD01012719.1, read on the forward strand.
AGGGATGTTTTTATTGCTAAAAGATCACACTAAAAAGCTTGTTTCTTTCACACAGTTCCTTTCTGTCCATTTGGTCACACTGTTCCTTTCTGTCCATTTGGTCAATTACAATCAGTGTTACATAGAACAAACCCAAGATTTTTTAAACTCTCTTAATGAATTGCATGCAGGTACTAATAGAAATAGTATAGATTTTCTAATTGACAAAGGTTTAGTGGAGAAAAACTGACAGTCTGGAAGGTAGGAAAATAAACTGGGAATACAGCCAAAACCAACAGAAGTAATATGAAGCTGGGAACTTGGAAGCTACACGTGTACATAATGAAGGCTGAGGAGAAAGATCTGAGTTTCCACATGGTAGCAGGTAGGTGTACTTGGCCTACTCTTCATAATTACAGTTATTAATGAAGCTGACATATTTAAAGCATGTAAAAAACAGTGTCTCAATTATTGTTCATTCCTCAAGCATGAAACAACTATCATAACATGACTAAAAAGCATATGTCCACAGCCAGAGGAGACTGGGAATGTTGCCTAGGTAATGAAATGAAAATGCCAGACTCTTTGATATGCCTTTTGTGTCTTTCCCCTGTGGGTACAAATGCAGAATGTGCATTATTGTTCTCTATAGCACTGACACTTTTGCTTGCAGATGCTTTTCAGTTTTGGACTTATTCAGAAATCATTTAGTGACAGTCATCCCAGATGTATAACTAACCAGCAAGTGGCAACAGAGTAAACCAAAAAGTGTATTGTGGTTTTCTCTGCTGTACAAAATATAACATTGTTTCTCCTAACAAAAGAAATAAACCAAAATAAAACAAAACAAAAAACTAAATTAAACAAAAAAGACCAAACACTCTCTCACACACCTGCCCTCCCCCCCCCCCCCCCCAAAGTAGGCCAATGTTTGAAACTCAGTCTCTTAAACTATATTTGTATTTTAGGACTAAGTTAATTTTAAGAGGAAGTTTGATATTTCTGAGCTTATTTTTGAAAATACTGCATATACTTTATTAGAGTCTGCAAATATTAAAATCAGAAATCATCTTATAATATTAATCTTACATGAGATACCTCTAACAGTCTTCCAGATCCTAAAATTGTTCTACAAAGTTTGTAAAGTGCAGATACTTGTTTCAAAGGATGTTTCAGATATAGCCTATGCACTCCTAAACTGAAAGAAGCCAGACCAATTGAAAACTTTTGCAATCCTCACCAATGGTCTTTTTCTTCCTTTTTTCTTCATTGTTTCTATATCTCAGTGATTGCGTTTGAGTTTGAATACTACTCAGCACCTGATGCATCAAGGAACACATTTCAAGAAACAAAATATCTTTGTCCTTAGTACTCAGGATCAAGGAACTGAAAATAACTCCTTACTAGGCTTTTATTTCCTATCACTAACTGAGCTACATCAAGACAGATGTTACACTGAGATATAAGTCAAGCTCATCACACAGTGAAGCTACCTAAAGAATCTAGGCATTCACCTCTCAAAGAAAATGTACCTTCTATGCTATCTGCCAGTGCAGTGCTAACAACTAGCTGGTTCCCTCATGGTTCAGTGCAGAGCTAACAAATAGCTGGTTCCTTCATGGTTCAATTCAGTTCATAGTATACCTCTGCCAACAGACAGATTGTCAGTAAGAACAGTCTAATTTTAGTTCCTGATGTCTTTTAGGGCTTGGGACAATATGCAGAATTTTTTCGAAGCACAAATGCTGAGTTTCATTGAAGCGGTATGATATGCACTGTTAGGGACCAGTAAGAGTTAAACTATTTCAATCACTTGGCACATTTTGTCTGGCTATGTTAAATGGATCACTGATTTTCTTGTGGGCACAAAACCAGACAAACATATGGACAACATTTATAGGCAATCAGTACATTTACACTTAATTTGAGTATCTCAGCTGACTAATGAGGGACAGACTTAAAGCCAGAGATTTCCAAGCTGTTGGCCATACTGAGATCACAAACTGCTGTTTCAGAAGACTTGTCCTTTATGAATCTGTTGGCCAAAGCAATTTAAAACCAACCATGTGTTCATATGTTTCTTGTCATGGTTCTCATGGTTCAGACTCATTAGTGTTTTAGTTTAGCCCAAGACTAAGCTCTGGACATGAATTTCTCAGTCGTCCTCACTTAATTGTGCTTTGTCATACAGTGGTCTCAGTGCACACAAATCTGATAATTTTTGGAAGAAACTGAAACAGAAAATGTGCCCACCTAATGCTCTCCATAAGTCCAAAAAATAGCAAGCCTCTCCCTCCAAACAAGTATATAGTTTGCAAACAAGTCTCAGCACCCATTATTTCATTCTGGGGTTATCTGTGTTGCTTGCTAATGTAGCATTACCCTTAGTTCAGATGTGCTATAAAATATGAGTGCAAAAGACAGAATTTTTCCTTTTTTAGTTTAGGAATCTGAAGTGGATTTGGATTTCTGAAGTCTTGTACTCTGATCAACACATACTATATTTACATGAAATGTCCCCACTGTGACTACTTCAGACTTTCAGTGAAGTACCTACATAACTAAATTTACAGATCCTTTTACAGAACATTTTTGTTTAAGTGAGAAAAGCATAGAAATGTGACCTAAAGTCATGTGTAATCTGTCACTACTAACTAAAAGTCTGATTCTATCCTGGCACAAGTCAATCTTAAATGTTTTTACTCTAAGATTGGGTCAAAAGAACCTGAGCTTCCTATCCTTGTATACTCATTTGCAGTCAAGTCAAATGGTTGTTAAATAAACTACTGATGCATTTTCTAATGGAGATGTTTTAGTGTCACTTTCTGCTGATGTAATTTTCTCTTCCTAAGTGATTTCAACAAGTGTGAACTACCTTTTTATCAATTCTCAATGTATAATATTTCTGCAATGCAATTCTAGGACTCTGTTTTTGTTTTTTTCTATACCTTTACACCATTCCCATAAAGATTTATATCACTGTAGTGAAAGGTAGCTATTAAACTGTAGGTGTTTTGATCAGTTACAGGTATCCGTATTGCAAAATCATACATAAGTAGACACTGGGAGGGATCTCTGGAGATTGGTTAGTCCCCCTACCCTGTTTACAGCAGGGTCAACTACAACAGGCTTCTCAAAATCTCATCCAGTTGGGTTTTTGATAAATCCAAGGATGGATACTTCACATCCAGGCAACCTATTTCAGACTTACCTTTAGAGTAAAAAAGATTTTCTTTACATTTTAATGAACTTGGCTTTATTTCAGTTTGTGGCCTTTGCCTCTTTGACTGGGGACCACCGTGTAGTGAAAAAAGTCTGGCTCTGTTTTTACTTCCTGGGGTGCTGCAGGGGTTTATGTGCTGGCACCTCAGATGGACACAGTTGGATTAATTTCTCTGAAAAAGTGTGATAGTTTTCTCCATGATTCTGCCCTCTTTGTACCTCCTTATTTTTTTTGTATAGACTGAAGTGGGCCCTCTGCAGCCCTAACATGTTTATCAGAAGGTCTCTAATATAAATCTGTTGCACCCTTTGCTTGACAACTGAGTCTATCACTTCTTCAGTTGATTTTGGTTGGTCAATCTGTTGTCAAAGATACTTTTGTCCCTTTTGCTCAAGTCAATCCCACATCTTCCTAGCCTCAATCCTGTGAGAGGGTCCCATGGTCCTGAAATATGAAATTCTGTTATCAATACCAGTTTTGTAAGCAGTTGTTGACCTGCAGTATTTATCCACACCCTCTCAAGCACTTCCTCTCATTGTCAGGATTGTAGAGAAAAACATTGGAGCACCCATGTCCTTCATCATGCTCCTGGAGACATGGAGTCACGTGTGGTGTGTTCCAGGTCTGCACTGGCCATGTCACTGGTACCTACATGGAAGAGCAGCAAGAGATGATAGTCCCAGGGCTGGACAAGCCTTGATAGTCTCACCATGGCATCCCAAATCCAAGCCCTTGTGAAGCAGCAATCCTACTTAAACAACAGGTATTACTGGCAGACGGGGGCCTTCATCCTCAGCATGGAGTCCCCTGGTACTGTCACTTGCTGTTCTTTGTTGTGCTGCTGAGTGCCTCAGGCTCAGCTGGTTTGGACACTTTTTTGGCATAACTCTAAGTCCCTCATCTGCTAGAAGGACAGTGAACCTGTTTTGCATATTCATTAAACAAAAAATATGATAAAATTCATAAATTCTTTTCAAGTTTTGTTGCTTCTTGTTTTCACCTCAGGGGGAGTTCTGATTGAATTCTCTTATACTTTTTTCCTGGTTTGTTTTTGGTTTTTTTATTATTCCCACTACAGAGGGTCTAATAATTCCTGAATAAAAATTTTTGTATTATTTGGCATTTCCTCAATTAGGAAAAAAAATAAGGAAAAAAAAAAAAAGAGGGACAAAGCATAGGTGGAATGCAAAGAATTACTTCATGTCACCTCTGTACCTCAGTCATTCTTGTTCTTCAGACACTCAATGGTTCCACGGAGCATGAGTGAATGAGTGAAAACCAAACATGAAATTCAGTATTTTTCCCAGGGAAATTGCAGTAGTATTTATACTTCAGACTACATTATATATATTTGTTAAGAAAGTGAGTCTACATTAACATGGTGAAGCTTTTACTTCAAATAATCTGCTTTGCCTATAAACAGAAACATATTTCTATACAAATTAACCTGGAAAAGAGTACTAGATTGAAATATGAGAGATACAGAGTCTGACTAGAACAGAATTACTCTGGATGGAAACACATCTTATTGAGACATTCAGGAAATTGCTGGCTGGTGTTAAAGCTGTACTGAAACAAACATAGTAATGCATTTATGCAATATATCAATTCCAAATCATAAATTATTAAAAATGTTTGTAGAGAACTCTAAATAAGCTTTCTTTTTGTATAACTGTCCAAAAGATGGTGAAGATGCCTAACTATTTTTAAAGTCTTGGTATCATTTCCCAAAGAAGCAAATGTGTATATAATTACTGCTTCAGAAATCTTCTGGTTAACCCCAGGTTCTGATGGGTGTATGTGCAAGTGTATCCCTGCCTAGGGCTTCAACAGCCCTTCCAAAACAAGTATGAAGGCAGGACTTGAAGTAATGTGGGAGAGTAATTAGGAAATAATCAAGGGCTATCACGATTATTTTGAAAGGAAATTTTGGTCAAGAGTTTGATTTCAATCAAACCCACATCTGGTATAATCTCGCATTTTCACAATTCTGTAATAGTCCTGCAGAAATCAAGTAATATGATTACTCACTGAATGAATGAAATGTTTTCCCAGTGCTTTCAGAATCAATTCTTATGTAAAAGGATAAGCTATTAGAATTCATCTTGAAAATTACTTTTTCTGGGAAATATCTCAGCATATTTCAGATTTTTATGTTATGCAAATAAAACAGGTTCTATACTACCACAGTATATCTTTAACATAATTAGGTTTTTAATTTTTTTCTCTGAAAGAAGATAGCTAAGCAACAGAAATAAGAGCAACTGACTCTTACAACAAGTAACTCAGTGCCCAGTAGTACAGGATGTGGTAAATTGTTATGGGTGTTTTTCAGCTTCCTCTTTTCTATTGTCATGAACAAAATAGGATAAGAGTCAAATTCTAATGAACAAATAAATAAATAAAATAAATAAAATATGGACCCTAAGCAGGGTCACCTTCCACTAGATCAGGTTGTTTCCAGGGGTGGGGCATCCACAGTCTCTCTGAGCAACCCGTTCCTGTGACTATTCACACTCACAGCAAAAACTTTTTAGTCAGAATCCTTGGAACAGAATTTTAAAATCTAAAGGAGGACAGATTGCAGAACTCTAAAGTAACTAAAAGAAATGGGATAACAATTCTTTCTCTGGGCTGTTTTCCCTTCAAAGTGCTATGTCATTTTCAAAGGCCCGAAGGTTCTAAGTAGAGGTTAGCAGCTAGAGAGACCTAGTGAAACTAGCAAATGACCTCCTAGCCTTTGGATGACAAACATTAATAGATAATTTACCAGTTGTGCACATTTTATGTGAATTATCTCGCATTTTTTTACACAAACAGAAAGAAGAGACTGTTCTTTATTCCTGCAGAACTTATTTTGTTATGAAAGAGACAACATAGTGTAATTCATAACTGATGGAGTGGGAGTAACATTCACATTTTCTCTAGAAAAGCAAACAGTCAGGTGCAAAACTATTTCATATACTTTAAGCAAAAGAAAACGCCTTTCCTACTGTATGGAGAATTTATTCTATATTTAATTAATTCTTCCAATTAATTCTTCTGTGTTTTGTGGCAAGGACATATATGCGGCAAGCTTTCAGAGAGGGACAGATGACCTGTGAATTTCACCATTTAACTTATTTCAGAATAATTTCCTTGTGGACCCATACCTTTCCATGACCTTCTGCTCTGTAAATCTGCTAAGTACATACAATTACGTACTTCTCTGCAGCTAAATGTCCTTTTGTGGAATTCTCTTCCTTATGAATCAATGACATTTTTGTATTTCCAAGTCTCTGTATTACCACTGCCAGTCTTTTAATGCCTTCAAAGGTACAAACTCTTCATTTCCCACTTCAAACATAATGTTAGTCTCCATATAGTGAACAAATCAAATTTAGGGTTATGCTTTCCACAAGTAGGCCACAGTTCTCCAGCTTCTTCCTTATGTTGTGAAGTTCTCCACTTCTTTCCCTGCTGTCACTGATTTTCTCTGTCCAGCCTCCTCACTGTGGGCAAAACTTAAAGCACACCATCTGGGACTACCTTCCTTTACCACATTGATTTGCCTTCTGTTCACAAGTCTCACTGAAAAGTCAATCTTTAGCTTCCTCTTTATCTCCATTTCCTCCACTTTGTGACAGTTTTATTCCATTCTGTGGAGTATTTCAAATTCAGTTTATGAAAAAGAAAATAGAAGGCTTTCACTCCTATGGTATTTACTGACATTCTTGGTTGAAGCTACAAATTTTTATATATGTCTGCACCTTCTTTCAAAATTAGGAAAAAAAATAAGGAAAAAAAAAAAGAGAGGGACAAAGCATAGGTGGAATGCAAAGAATTACTTCATGTCACCTCTGTACCTCAGCCATTCTTGTTCTCCAGACAAGTTCTTTCAAAACAAGAAAGACAGTTCTTTCAAAAAAATCCAATTAAAGCACGTTAAAATAATGTCATAAATAAAACATATAAATGTAAATATGATACCTGTTTGCCAAAATCAACTTTCAATTAGATGAGTAAGGCATAAGATTTCATAATCACTCTATCCAAGTAACGTACAATATCACAGATCAATACTAAGGACATTATCCTAAGTCAGTAAATCAATAGTTAATTTTGAGTATTCCAATGTCTTTGACTCAACTGGACTTACTAGAGCATAAAGAAGTACACCCAATAATGACTGTTTTCAGTCTTTTTACTGTTATAGTCACTATAGTACAAGACAGAGGAGGGAGGCATTTCAATAAATCTTAAGAAAACATTTTGTTGAAGGACTGTGAAGACACTGTTCCTTTTTTTTCTTAGCTAAATATAAGTGGAAGATGAAATATTTCAGGGATGGCAAGTCAAATCTTCAGGGCAGCACAGTGAATTGTATTAGCAGCAAAACTTTGTGGAAGTACTGCTGCAGTTGCTAGTTTTTTAGGTGAACTACAGCTGCTGGATAGCTCTTTTCAGGGATGTGTAATTGGCAATATGAAATTTATTTGTCCAATGGCATATTCATAGTTTCACCACATAGTACTTTTCATGAAGTCAATGCATAAGTTTAGTCACATACAAGTCAACTTGAATTTATTGGACCTGGAAACCATTAAAAGCCTATCATTTGTTATGTACACTGTATGACATTCATGGTATGTGGTCTGACTTTTACTTAAGCTGAGGTTTCAGACCAACTTCAGTGGCAGCTCTTGGTTGCTTTATTGAGAGCTAAGAGAATTTCCACCCCCATAGAAATCTAGAAACTTCATTGATGGAGACTTATCTAGCCTTTTATTTCCTTGCAAGTGTCAGATCACCTGCTATCATCACCTGGGAAGACTATCCTCCTGAAGCACCTTGAGTGCCTCTCAATGTTTTAAAACAAATTATAGGTTTGGAAGATAATTCTTTTTCTTTCCTCTATTTAGCATAAAGTACAGAAAATTCTGTTTTACGAGGAACTTAAGTGTAGAGTACCAGTTTAGGAAATTGTTTTAGGCTAGTCCAAAGACCTGGCTAATTGCTTTTTGGGTAATATAGGCTGTTAACAGTTAGCAACTATGTACTTTAGTCCTCAGTGCCAGAGTTTCTTTCAAATCTTTTCACAATTTATGCAATGAGCTAACCTACTTGTGTGTTATGTTCTTGAAATTTAAACCATGGGATAGACTTCCTGTCAATTCTATTTTTTTTGTTATAAATAAAAAATTTAGTTATAGTCTCTCCATCCTTCATATAAGCTTTCCCTACAACCCAGAATATTAGTTACTAAAAGACCTGAATTACTGTATTTCACCTTGTTACAAGTACTCTTTTTTTCCCTACCAATTTAAAAACAGAAACCAAGCCAGAAAATATTTCTTCTTCTAGTTCAAATTGGCATTATAGTCTGTTATTTTATTGGAGAGCTCATTTCTATAACATTAAATTTTATTGAAAGGTAAATAATTGTCTTTTAAATCAAGTAGGGATAAAGAGTTAACCATAAGGAAGACATGGGATGGCAATACAAGCATTATTATACAACTGTAACTTTACCTACAGTTTATATTTCTTGTTTTACTATGTGGTAAGTACAGAGAAATAATAGCTTCCAGAAGCAAAGCTCTGAAGGAAACATCTATTATAATTTTCTGCATGGATATCCACATACACTAAAGTGACAGGATTTGCATTATAATTTGACATACAGAACAGCACAAGCAAAAACTGAAGTCAGAGCTATTGTGAAGCTATTATTACCTTTTCTTTTTTTTTTAAATGCAAACCCCAAAGTAATGTTCTAAGTTATATAGACTATATACATGATTTGATCCCTTATAAATCATTAGGGACAACATATCTTTGTGTATTGTCCCCCAACAATACTTTGAATTAACTAGCTTTTTAAAGAAAAAGTTGCAAATCACTCTGATGAAACCCTACCACAAGGTAGCCATTATTCAAATGGCTGGGCATCAATGTACACATGGAAGATGTGAGTGATTTCCTTTGAATCACAGGATTTGTTTTATTCTTTCTTCCTCCCTTTTCCTTTGCTCGTTAAACTGTTTCAACCCACAAGTTTTCTTCCATTTGCTCTTTTCTATTGTCTTCACCATCACATAGAGAGGATAGACTAAGTGGCTGTGTGGTCCTTAGCTGGCAGCTAGATCAACCCATCAGGAATGTCATTTCTTATGCCTGTCCTTTCTGATGCATTCTAAAGATAACACAGTTATCTAATTTTAAGGCTCTATATTATACCACATTACCAACACAAATGATGAAGGATACATATTACAAGTGTCATTCTGACAATGGTAATTCACCCTTACCTAGAAAAATGCATCCAAGGTATTTGAGCGGCTGGACTGTGGAATGGAGCTTTTATTAGCATACAGGTAGCTGATTAATTATTCATGAGCCACCAGAGGGTCTCATATGACTGACAGTGGCTTGTGCTGTCACATAATAACTCGCTGCTATGTATCTCTTGGTTAACTGGAATTTTCAGATGGAGTAGGAAACCAGAATCTCCTTATGCTGGTGTAGTTGGACCATTCAACTTTGTATTTCACCTATCCTGATCTTCCACCGGAGAAAGTTTAGATTGGCTATTAGGAAAAATATCTTCACTAAAATGGTGTCAAGAATTAGAACAGGCTGTCTAGGGAAGTGGTTCAGCCACTACCCTTGGAGGTATTTAATAGGTGTGTACATGTGGCACTTGGGGACATGGTCGAGTGGTGAACTTGACAGCGTTAAGCTTGCTGTTAGAGTCAATGATCTTAAAGGTCTTTTTCAATGTAAATTATTCTGTGATTCATCCCACAGTCCAGTTGTTTAATGCCACCCACTGCCTGGAGAGCCAAGGTAAAGTCTGTGAAGTATATGTTGCAATTAGAGCATATATTGGAATTCTTTCTCACGTTCAGGTCTTTGACTTGTACAATAAGGCTGCCGTAATATACCTTTGGAAGAAAATTGTATTTGATGCAGAAATTATGAAACTACTGCAATCTCCATCTGTTTTTAAATCTTCCTTCATTATTCTGCAGTTGCTTCCTATCCTCTAGTTATTTACCTTTTAGATGAGGATGAAGATAGCCTGTATTTTTAAAAATTAATTGTCTATGGGATTGTTAATTCAGTATCTGTTCTTTTACAGCTGCTGTGGCTGAAGAAGAAGGAATGGGTCTTCTTCCATTTTTAGGAATATATGTTGATTCATTAATCCTCTTTGTTTATCACTGAGGAATCTTGATGTATAAAACAGCTAATATGATATGGAAAAATTTCGGTACTCTTTGATAATGAATACAATAAGAAGGACATAGTATGTGGAATAATATAGTCGCATGCAAACTGAATAATGCAATCACTTAGTGAACAAGTCTTTCATGTCCCTTTCTAGATTCAACTTAAAAGATGATCCACATGAAATTTATTTCAGAAACTTATATAATAAATACTAGTTTAAGTAAATATACTCTAGAGAAGAACAGAGAAGGAGAAATGTAAATATTGAATAGAAATTCATTATTATTGCTATAGCAAAATTATACTAGAAATTCCCTATTTCTTTTCAAAATAACTTTTCCACTTAGCAGAACCCATTCTGGTGAGGGTTTTTTTTTTTTACCAAAATAGCAAAATTATGTTGCTCTCAAAATTGCCAAAGAACCATCTTGTAATGAAAAAATACTGAAGATTTTTTATTGGTACATTAGCCAACATCAAAATTAATCCTTCCACATAAATGATTGCTGTAATGTCGACAACATAGTTGAACAATTTTGAAAAAGCCTGAAAAGGATCAAATACAGAGTCTAATAAGACACCTTGCCATTAAGTTTCTAGAATATTTGTTTACTGTAGTGTAGTGGTTTGGTTCAAAATGCCCATTACTTACTTATTTTCCTTCTGTGAGATAAGAACCAGGAGAAAAGCAAAGCAGGCACAAAACTTAAACCTTAAAAGCATAAAGAAGTTTATTAACAGAACTAAAAGGCAGGAAAAAAAAAAGTTAGACTAAACCTTCAGAACACTTCTCCTCCCCCCACCTTCTTCCCTCCTCCCACCGACAATGAAAAAAATGTAGATACTAACTGTATCCACATAGATGTTTTGAATGTCATTTCTTGGAAACAGTGAGTTTGTATGGATCTCACTGATTTGCTGTGCTGTGTTCCAAAATGGCATAGGTCTGTGACAAACAAGGTTAGAAATATGTCGGAACTACAGGACAAAAATAGACATAAATAAATAAAGAAAAAAAATGGATGAAAGACATGTGAAGAAAAAACTACAGTGTTTGAAATTGCAGTGAGCTACCATTCTTTGTCATGTTAAATTTTGTCCAAATTATTATATCAATAGTGCAAGTCATTTGGTGAAGCATAGCCAAAATTCTCAGGGGAACAATACAATCCCTTTATTAAAAATCCGTATTTTTCTCCATTTCCAATACCTTGTTTTTGGGGGAGAGTGTTGTTTAAACTGCATCTACAACTCCATTTGTCAGTCTCAATTAAAGGATCAGCTGCACTGTGTTGCATATGTTGCTATATGCTAGGTTACATGTTAGGTTATACAGGCAGTTAGAAATAGCACCTGCATTGGAGGCATGAAATTTATTTGTGGCATGCTCTCTAACCTGATTTTAAGATGGCAGTATGTGTCCAGTATGAGATTTTGAAATATTAATTGCAATCTACTGGTAGAAAAATACGCATTTACAATAGCACCCAAAGGCAATAACAAAAGTGTCACAAACTCTGTGGTCTCCATATCAAGCATTTGATTTTGTCCAAGGTGTGGACTGGTTCTTGAAACATGATTAAAAAACCCCAAAGTATTATACAATACAGAAAGTCTTCTAACTGTGAAAAAAAGAAACAACTCTGGGAATTAGAGTAGAGAATTTGAGAAAATTCTTTTGAAACAGCTAAGTTTGGTTCAAGTTTAGGAAATAATGACAATTGCAGTTTACCCTCAGGATTTGTCAGAAAGAAATGCAATTTCTTTATGCAGGTACTAAAAAAACAAGCAAAAAGTAACAAACAGCCGCAAAAAAAAAGGCAAATCAACCAAAGAAACCAATGAAGCCAACCCCTCAAAACCCACATCTCTCATACACTTCAGGGTTCCTGGAACTGCAAACACCTTCAGGAATAATGCAGCAGTCAGTGGTACCTACAGGGTTGTTCAGTTCTCCCAAAGTGGAGATTCAAATGATGGGCAGCTGGATTGTGGATTGTGCTGCCTACATCCTAAATGATTTTTGGTTGGTGCTTAGATGCTTAGCTCATACCATATATAGGTATATATATATACACACCTATATTTAGGCTTTGTAATATAATTTGAATTCTACATTTATCAGTTTAGTATTCTCACAAATATGCTGGTAGAAACGAGAATAGGAAAGAAAAAGTTGTCCTTTCTTCCACTTTTTTTTTAACTGATAATTTGTCTGACAGCCTGAATGTTTCTTGAGGAATATATTCTTACTGTATGATCTTAGTGTCTCTGTTGAGCACATTGAAAACAAATTGGTCCCTGACAGATTCCTGGAAGGAGTGACAGAGAACACAGGCCACCCCTGTGTTAAAGTTTACACAATGTGAATCTCTGTCTTCTCTCCTCTCATGGAGGAATCAGGTGATAGAATGATTTTATTTCTGAGAAGGCGTAAGTTATTTTTAACACATTTCATATCTCAGGAACTAATACAGCTGAAGAATTTTGAAAATAAATGCTGGAGTACTTGAAGTAAATCAGTTTTTTTGGGTAAGATACTTTTTAAGTCCCTTTGAAGCCAGAGCAATTGGTGTAAATGAGTATTCCTGTCACTTATAATGAGGTCATAAACACACCAAGTAGAAAATTTTCTGCGCCTTTTGAATTCCCTGTATAACCACATTGACCCAATAACTGCTTTTAAATGATAAAACATTCCTCTTTCCCACTGCCTATAAAATTAAAAATAAACAAAAATACCAGTGGCTGGAAAGCATGATTATAAAGCCCCTGATATGTGGATGTAGGGATCAAGAGGAGGTTTAGAACTCAGTAAAGAATTGCTTTAGATTTTAGAAATAAAACATAACAATCATTTTAATTAAAAAAAGATTTGCTACTAACCAGATGTAGATCAACACATGTAGAATTGTGTTCACAAGCATTGACTATGCAGTCATCAATGTCTTGGTCACATTTCAATCCTGCATATCCGGGGTTGCACAAACAATAGAAGCCATCGACAACTGCAACAGAGATAATACTTCAGTACTAAGAGTCATAGCAACGAATGTAGTAAAATTAATAAGTTACAGTTATGAATACTATCTTGAAAATATTAGGACCAGCTTTATTTAAATATGTGAACATGTTAAAAAATCGAAATAAATCAAATGTGATCTCAAAATATCTTTTAAATATGAAAGCAGATTCATGTACTGCATTTTACTTAAACAATGGAAATATTTTGATTCAAGAGTTATAAATAAATGAGTTAAAAAAGTGATGTTATCTTACAAGTAATGACTAACTTTCTATCACAAAACTGTCACAAAATACATAAGATTCTATCTTTTAAATTATGTCTAAATGAGATGTGGCAGTTAATGTTTGGTTTGTTGGTTGTTTTTAATGTTGTTGTTGTAAGGAATGCCTCATGCTACACCACCATATTAAGGGAAAACTTACTTGGGTTGAATTTTTCTGTGATATATTTCTTAACAAGATAATGATAGGAATCCTGTCTCTTTTCCTCATTAGTGATCCAAATGGAGAGGAATCTTTAGAGTGCTCCATCCATATATGGAGTTCATGACAGCAGTAATTGCACTTCTTGCAGGCCTGCATTTATTTTAACCTCAAAGGGGTCCCTGGATTCTTCATTATCGCTGAGATTTACCATAGAATCTATTCTGCCATTGTGTCTGTACACACAGCTGCTACTGTATTCATTAAACGCTTTAAGTCCTTCAGCACAGGAGCATTATTCATGTGCTAAAAGCTTCCCAGCTTCCTTAGGACTCCAGCTTTCTGCAGTCAGTGCACATAGGGTAGAGGAACTCAAATGTCCGCATGATAAAACTCAAGCCAGAGGCACCACAAAGACAAGCTGTTCCCCAAAAAATTGGCACTTTGTCAGCACGAAGAACTTTTAATACATCTCATCTAAATTCCAGTTCAAAAATATCTCTAAACCAATGTAGACCACATAGAAAACATCTGTAAATGTAGTAGGAAATAGTCTTTACTAGATAGAAGATGAAGTCACTCACCTTATTCCCAGATAAGGAAAGACAGACTTTTAAAGATATTTTATTAAACTGATTTTTATTTTTATTTTAACTAGGAGAGTTTTAGGCAATGATGTATTTAGTAATCCTTGTCTAAAACTCTCCTAGTTATGGGCTCAGTTCTTTAGGATCTCATCTGAAACCAGTAAGTTGATTAGATCTTCTGCAAATTTTTCTAAACAAAGTGCATTTCATGGAAGTTCTTAAATCATCATTCTTTTTCTGAAAAAGGATGTGAAAAAACAGGAGAGAGATGTAGAAGACAAACACAGTTACTCAGTGCTTAAGGTGTGGACCCTATGAGGAAAAGTTGAGTCAACCAGGCTTGCTTTGTATTAGACCTTCAGAGAAGTGTTAATAGCGAGAGGGCTATATAACAAAAACTTCAAGGATAGTTGCACAAATGACAGAACTGAAATCCTCTTAGTAGTGCTAGGAGGTATTATGAAGCAATGACCAAAAGCTACAGCTCAGGACATTTGGATGGGATTGGAAGAGGGTGAGCATCACCAGCGTAGTTAATCAGTGGAATATGCTGTCCCAAAGAGTTTGTGAAATCTCTGTCCCTCTTTGAAGGCTTTCAAAACTCAGCTAGAAAAATCCCTGACTGACCTGTTCTAGCACTGTTAATAGCCCAGCTTCATGCAGGGTTGATTACATGACCTCCAGATATCTTTCAGCTTTCCAGTCAGCATTTTAAGATTCTCTGAAAATTACTACTTCTACTTTTTTTTTCTTTAACAAGTGTAGAAGGTGTCTGATGGGTGGTAAGAGCCCCATAAAACTTTCAAGTAAGTACTCCATACCTAGATTGTTACTAAACTTAGCCTGCCAATCCAGTCAGAATACAGTAGGGTAATCAAGTTGCTTCTAAAACCTTTAAGTATACCTTCTAATGAAAGAGTAAGTTACACAGTTATGTAGCAGAAGGTGCTTTATAGTAAACAGATACACCCTTTTACATTAGTTTGAAATTAAACAGAATTTCTTGACCTATTAGAATTATAACATATAATGCCTTAATGCTCCATGAGCTCTTTTTCAGCACCTGAATATTCTCTCATCAAATGCACAATGTAAGATGTTTCTGGCTAATTTAGGTATCAAAGGAGACAGCACAAATCTCATTAAAATTTCTCATTAACTACAATTCTGACCCCCTGAACACAAAAACTCCAGTGCAGGGAGTTGAGGATTTTTGGCAAAAATAATCCTTCTGGTACAGGCTGTGGAGCTTCAGACAAACTGAATTTCAGTAAATTATCCACTGTTCTCCCCAGAGCATCTCAGCAGCTACAGACACTTCAAGAGAAAGACTACTCTACATTAAAGTGAGTAACCAGACTAAACTCACTGTCATAGCAGTATCCATGGAGGCAAGGGTTAGAGCTGCACTCATTGACATTGATCTCACAGCGTGGACCTGCAAAGCCCTTCACACACTGGCAGTGGAATCCAAGGGGAAAAACATCCAAATTCATTTCTTCTATGCACACAGCTCCATTCTCACAGGGATTGCTGGCCTCACAAGGCCTAAACTCACAGTTCAAACCTGAAAAAGAAAACAGCAAAGCTGTCAGTGTTAAACTAATGAATAGATCCCTGCAGCTGCTGCCTATTATGAGCTTTATTTTCTTTATAACCCTGGTTAAAATCGAGTTGGAGGGTCTCAGAGGTACATATAAGTATACTACCATGCAGAATCATTTATTTGCTTGATAAAATTAAAAAAAAAAAAGACAATTTATGTTTTGTTTATATTGGTTTCTGTGATACAATATATTTTAAAATCTTAATAGCTGTCTCATAGATTTTGATAGATAGGTATATCTTATTGCTTTTATCTTTATCATTGTGCTTTAAGTGGCACAAAAAATGGAATTTTTGAAAATGTTTTTAAAAATGATTAATGCATTTTGATTGAATCTTCCTGCTATTTTGTCTTGATAACCTGTTGTCACAACTACCATGTGAACTGTTCATACATTAATCCATAATACTGAACATGAATTAAATATATGTAACATTGTATAATTCTTCTGCTTACCATCAGTGACTGAACACAAATTATTTGACTAAAAATATGTACTTATTTAATCATGAGTGAATACCTCCATTATTTATAAAAAATCTATACATTACTTAGATAAAAAGAGACTTAAAGGTCCTATAAAATGAGCCCTAATTTGTTAGAACATAAACTAGACTGTTTCATGTTTTCCAGTACTGAAACTGGAAATGAAGAGGGCAGAGACAACTGAGATCAAATGGGTTTGGGTTTGTAAATCTGCCTGACTTTTTCACTTGGTGTTGCTGGAGGCAAGTCTGTTCTTTCAGGCTTAGTTTCAGACAGAGCTCAGTGGCTCTCAGGGCTGCAACAAACAGTACACAAGTGCCTGTGATCCCCTTTGAAGCCTTTCCATGACTACTGAAGCTGGGCTGTGTCTATGCTATGCTTTCTAGTGGAGCTTCCCAAGGTTTGCTCTACTCCATGCCTTCTGCACCCTCCACCAGTGTCCTTGCCCCAGCCCTGGCTGCCCAGCCATTCCTTTCTGCAGCAGTTTCTGCCTGTCCCAACAACCTCTCTGTTCCTCAGAGAGGCTGTAACCTTAACCCAGTGATGGGCAATGTGACACTACAAGATAAAACACCTGGGTAGTCATGTAGAAAATGTAATCCACACAGTTACACTACAGTGGGTTGATCTTGGCAGCTGACAGATGCCCATCCAGCCACTCTCTAACACCCCCTCAACAGGAAGATGAAAAAAACAAGATAGAAGACCTTGTGGACCATGATAAAGATATGGACATTATTTACAAATTACTGTCATGGAAAAAATAGAATCAACTTGAGGAAAACTGATTGAATACATTGCCAATTAAAAATAGCATAGGATGGTAAAAAAACCCCGCAAAGATAAAACCACCTTTCTCCACCCCTCTTTTCTTCCCAGACTCAACTTCACTCCTTCACTCCAGACTCCTCTGCCTCCTCCTCACTCGTGAATACCACAGGAGGATGGGGAATGGGAACAGTGGTCAGTCCATGATAACTCTTCTCTGATATTAACACTTTTGCCTTGCTTCAGTGCAGACCCCCCACAGGCCACAGCTCCTGCCAGGAGCCTTCATAATAATGAAACAAACACTGTCCAAAATATCAGCAGGATTGTAGGTGAGTTGACTGCTTCCTCTAAGACAGTCATCTAAGGGCTGAATTCTAAAGGCTTTTAATGACAAGAACAACAAGTAGGAACAGAACTGAGGTTAAAAAAATCCAACAACCCTTTGACCCCAGTGATGATGCAGACAAAAGAGGCAAAAAACAACACAAGTTGTTCCCTGTCTTTATGCTTATGATCTCTGTGATGCAGAATGATCCTGCTAAAGACAGCCAACACTCTCAGATCTGGAATTCATGAAATTGCACAGCGAAAGAAGCCATATGGCTCATTGAGATTTTGCCCTGAAGTTTTCATACTTATATCACAACAGCTTGACATGAGTGAAAACCCTGCTGATTCCTAAAGTGGAATAACACAAATAAGCTTAACACATGGCTCACAATCCTAAATGGAACTGTCAGATGATCCAGTAATACAGTACTTAATTTTCTTTACCTCGAGAGGTAGCTTTACCTTCGCATCTACCTTCTGTGCACTTCTTTTTCTCTTTACACTCACTCAGGAGTGCCCCATTTATCTGTTTTTCTGCCACACTTGCTTGAGTTTGTGCACATTGGAAAGAACTGTGCTTTGAGGAAACTGTCTTTTAAGATAAATCAGTGGGTTCAAGACAAATCCTTTTTCCCTTCAGTGCAATCTCTAACGGAAGCTTGCCAAACAGATTTCTGAGTGAAAGAAAACCAGCTCACTGAAGTTTGGAATCACTATTGCACTGCTTGAATTTCTCATTTCTCTTAAGATTATGAACTCTATCATCTCACTGTCATTATTGCCAGTTTTTTTTTCACCTCTACATCCCAAACTTCCTCTTGCTTATTCACGAATATAGAATACAGATAAATACCTCCCCTAGTTGTCTCACGCTGTAATTGCTTAAAAAATTTGTCAATATGGTCAATTTTTTGTGTCTTTCCATGTTGTCTTTCCAGCAAAAGTCAGTGTGGTAATATCTCAAGGAGAACTCATGTTTTTAAGTATTTTTCCAGTTTCCTAAAGATGACTTCATAAAATTTTCTGGATCAAGTTATCTGTAGCAGACATGCACTGCAACATATCTTTAAATGGTTGTCATTCCATTCTTCCTGATCTACTTGAGTGATGTATCAATGAAGCCTTGCCCATGATATTAATCATATAGTAACCCGCAGGATGCTTCTCTTCCTACCAGCAGCACTGGGAAAACTCTACCTGAGCACCCACAGCTTTTTCCCTGCTGCTAGAGTCCCCTAGTCACCTTCGATATGCTCAGGGTCGCTGTTGGCATTGCCGTTGGTGCTGTCGTGGACAAGCAGCAAAAGTAAGCAAGCTCTGGTAATCAGCCAAACTCTGGTAATCTCTTTCCCACTTCGAGATCTCTGACATGCAAATAAACCTCCTCAGAGATCAGGTCTGGTCAACTGGTATCACTGTCCCTCAGAGAAGTGTCTTATCTGCTGTCAACCATTGCTGTTTTAGTGGTACTGATGAGGGTGGATGTGTCAGACTCAGACTGCTTACTTGCCCTTCCAGATAAAACCTCTCATCCAAGAAATGAGAAGCAATCATCCTCCAGCCTTCGCAGTTGTAGAGACTCTTTCTCCCCATGCCTGAGTATATCCTCTACCTACCCTGATCCTCTCCTCCCATCCTGCTGCTGTGGATATCAGGCTTTCTCCCTTCAGGCTCTCTAAGAACTTCTTCATCTTCCATTTTGTTATCACTGATCCTGTGTAGGCTGCTCTTACTCGCCAGGTCCTTCCCCTGGCAGCATGGAAACTAAACCAGGATGCATGGCAAGGAGCTCATGCACCTTCCTCCCATGGTGTTCTCCAAACAGGAACATAATTTTTGCACAAGCTCCCCAGAAGGGTATGAATTACAGTGAAGTTAGTGGAGATTTGAAATTATACCAAAATTATTTCCTGAAAAAAAAATTTCCCCCCTTTTTAAGGAATTAGGGAAAACAAATTACTTCTTTCATTCTAACTATAGTAAAGTGAAATGGCACAAAGAAAAAAAATTAAATTATCCTGATGTTTATAAAGAATGGCAAATTAAAATATGGACATAAAGTAGTTTACCAAAGGAGGCTAAACCACATGGAATGATGTTAGTTGCTATTAATATTATAATACTTTTTCAGTGCCTTATTTCAAACAATATTCCACACTCTTTAATTAGATAGTCAATGTCTTTTTCCTCCCACCCAGCTTTCGTGCATATCATTGCACAAAAAAATCTTTTCTTCTGCTACTGTCAGAAATGGCAAAGGTTTCGTTTCTATTCTAACTGGAGGATTGGTAAAACAAAAAGGTAGTAAAATAATAAGACTGTGTCCATCCCACACAGTCCCTTCCCCTGAATCAATTAATTTTTAACTGTCAGTGTTAAGAATTAATAAGTAAAAAGACTATTCTCATACTCAGAGAATCACACCTGTTTATATCATTTTAATATATTTCTGAAAATCTTTCACTGTTAAGTAATTAATTATTAATGCTAATCAATACACGGAGCAAAAAAAAATGAAAATTGGATTAGTTAATCTAGAATTTTTTTTTTTTAAATTCTAACATAATAACAACATTTGAGCATATCCACACAAAGATTAAGGTTGGATAGTAGTAGGCACTGGTGGTTGCATATTTGCAAAACAAGTTCACTTGTTGCTGTTGCTCTCATATCAGCATTTTTTTACAAAGCTGTAAAAAAGATGTATGATTAAGGATAAGTCAAGTAGCAAGCAGGTTATAGGTTGAAATTTTTTCTATAAAAGTAACTTAATCACAAAACAGTTTTTATGTTTTCAGCATTTTCTCTCTCTTCTAAATATTTGTTAAAGAATTTCTGTACAAATATTTTTGTACAAATGTTTTACTATAGCTGATTGATTTCAATACATCTAATTTGTACTGAACATATGAAACTTCTCACTTGATCTGAAAACTTTCTGAAATAGCAAGTCTGTGACTGTTGACAGAAAGGAATACTGTGCCAGGAAAGGTTTATAAACTATCGTCTTTCACTGACATATCAGAATTTTTAAATTGGCCATCACAGAGTAAAAAGGTAATGTTCACTTCACAGTTAGCTGTCAAAAAAGAGAATGTCCAACAGATGAAATGTTTAAGAAGCCAGCACAGAAATTAATTAGTTAATAAATTCAGCTCATCTTTACAACTGTGCTTATTTCCATTAGACAGATTTAACCTTTTTGCTTGTTTGATTCTTAGTTATATTTTATTAATTACAATAATAGTCTTTAATAGGCAACTAAAGACCTATTAGAATAAACCTGAACAAACCCCAAAAGTATATGCACAAATGATTAAACAGTCAGCTGAAGGAGAATCTCCTTTACAGTTGCACAGTATATTGCATTAAGTATTGTACTTCTTTATCTACATATAAGCATATACTCATAGCATACAGTACGCTTCTCTCTTAGCATACTATGTATCAAATAATGAATATTTATTTGGAAAGCACTTATTGCATATTCAAAAATTTCGTTTTGCTGATATTAATGAGTTTTTCTATTTTTTATTAATTTTAATTTTCTATTGTATTTGCTTATAATACTTCCAGGATAGAATTTTTAAATATCATAAATGAACACTAAAAATAGATTTTACTTTGCTGAAAAAGACTGTCCTTTTTACGCTATTACTAAAGGTCAAAAGCCTAATTTATAAAAATGACATAGAAAATATATGGCCTGAGACAAATTTCCATTTCCTTATGTGAAACTGTTGGTATTTGTTTGTTTTATTTGCTCATCATAAATGTGTACATGAAATATTTTGATGTATAGTACTGAATTCTCCTATAATCAGAAGTGACATCTCTTCAATGTTTTTATTCTTTAGGAAAATAATTTAATAAATAAAACATTTTCTACTAACATTTTAAGGAATTAAATCTGACAACAGTTTTCAAATTCAGCATTTTGCTGTAAAAGTATGGACTGCAAAATAGATCTCATTGCAGACTGCTGGCACAATTATTCCAATATAGTGATAATAAAATATCTGCCAGAAAAACACCTGTGTCATTTGGATGGGAATTTCCTAAATTATAACCAGTAGTCCGATAATGGTGTTAAATATGTACTCATGAGGACAAGAAACTTTCAAGGACTACCAAGCAGGTAGCAGCACCAGGACTGTGATTCTGTGATCATAACATCATTGCAACAGCATTCGTTCAGTCTCTTTTAACTTACCTTTTAGCAACAGAGCTAAAATACACGTCTAACATAGAAATGAATCACTACCATTTTCCAAGATAAATTAAGTGAACTGAATTCTTTACAATAAAAATAAAAATGCATTTAGTTATGGGAGATAACCCAGTGTACAAAGGCACTATAAAGCTAAATAAAGACATGCTTGCCCACCCCCCCCAAACCCAGCCCCCAATCTTTATGCAACTTACTGTTTTTCTCATGATTATCCTTTAGAAATGAGTGGATACAACAATTTTAATTCAAAAGTTATTTGATCACTTTAGAGAAATAAGTGGAGTTTTTTTCATCAAATTTACACAGCTCTGTAGCTCTTACTCCCAAAGACTTTCATAGACTTACCATAAAATCCCAGGAACACTAATGAGCAGGAAGTTGGATACCTAAAATCCGAGTTCCTTGCAACTGTAAATAATAAAGGTCTTAATGCTAAAGATAAAATTGTCTCTATTAAAAGTTCAAAGATTTGAGAAACTTAGATGTACCTCTAAGCTTGCCATTATTTTAAAAACTGCCTGCTTATCTTGGTCTGCAGTGGGACATAAAAAAAGAAAAGATCTGCAGAACTGAGATGATTAAAACCTAGTAAAAGTAAATAAAAAACCAGAAGTACCCTGGAAGTGGGTAGGAAATAGAAAAATAACTGAAGCATGCATATTTTCATATTACTTGAAATTAAGCTGAGTATTATAATAACAGTTTAAAAACATAACAAGTATTTTCTTATACTTCTAATGTATAACAAATCCATTCTTTTCTTTGGAATCCAAATTCTAATTTCCATTAAAGGAATTGCTTTGAGATTCTGTATATAAAAAGTGGAAAGGCATTTTCTCTGAAATCCATACTTGAAAATTGAAAATCATATACTTGGTTTTTTGGTTTTTTTTTTAAGGAAGGATATTTGAAAAACAATACTTAGCATTTTTCAAGTACAAATACATTTCCTTCATTATATATAATAACGCAGATCATGCAACAGTGCTGAAATAGAGCACGAGAAAGACCCACATCACAAATTTTAAAAGGAAGATCACACAGAGCTGTATATATTATTGTTCCATACCTGTATAAATTTCTGTAAAAATAGAAAAAAGCAGAAGTTGAATACATTATTTAGGTGCAATTTTTTTCTTCAAAATACACAAGTTTGGAATGAATAAACAATGAAGATATATCTGTATCCACACCTGTGAATTTCATGTTTCAACGTAAAAACATGCTTCACTCTTTCTCAGAAACCAAAAGAAGAATTCCACTAAGGAAAACAATTAACAAAAATTTATTTGATACTGAAATATATGGTAATGCTTTTCTTTTCATTCTTTATTTTTTTCTGCATCAGCATTCAACTGAAATTAATAGTATGTGTGGCAAACTTACAGAAAACTTGTATCAAGCTTAGGTTTTCCTTATGGCCTAGAATTTGTGGGTGCCAGTTTGAGTTGCAATAATGTCTCCCTTTGGTTCTGGTGGTCAAACTCTTCTGCGTTCCAAGATCACACTTTTATTTTCTTAAAACTGGAGTGATTTGACAGATTTTATTTATAGCAATTGATACCAAGATTATAATTTTATTATTTTTATTTTTTCATATTGGCAGATGACCCTATGCCAGAAGCAGGCTCACTATGTGGAAAAATAAAGCTAAAAACATTTGCATCAGTAGTCAAAAAAACCTCTCTGAAATTTGGTAAACTTTTCTTTGAGCAGCAGCAATGCCTTCATAATTTGCAGGGCACCCCTGGAAAAGGTAACCATGTTTTAACTCCTAAAAAATGATGGTTTGCACATGCCTTTTGGAAAACTAAGGGCCAGATTTCCATTTGCATTTAATATAACTTGTATCATCTCCATAACTTAAATATGCTTCCTGAATAGAGGATCTTGTACGCCATTCTCACAGAATAACTGATGAAATTCAAACCCCTTATCAGCTGTAGGTGGCTGGATTTACATATGAAGCATTCCCAGATTACTCATGGCTCATTACTCACGTAAAAGATTAGAAAATTTTTCTTGGGGATCAAGACGTGTCCCAGGGTGCAAACTAAAAGCAGAGTTGAAACTACAGCACTTGCCTCACAGAATTTGTATAGACAGAGTTAAGCAAACACGGCTTTTAGAAATGCCTTTGTGTTGTCAGTGCTGTTCTGGAAGGCCACACCTCTCCTACAGACCTTGTCATATCTGCCAGACCCTTGTGGATATCTAACATAACCAAAAGCACCTACACAGACACTAGAAATATCTAGGAAAAAGGTTTTCTCTCTGAATTGTTTCATTTTGGAGACAGAAGCAGCTGAGTTTATTCATCTAGATGGCAGCCTTTAGGAACAATACAAAACCCAATAGAAATATCAGAAAAAATTCCAAAGTCCTGCAGTGACTTCATCTATGAGCCAACAGCAGGTCCCAGCTCATACTGATTTCCATTTAGGCATTACATATCCTTTATTGTTCAGAGGCAATGCATGTTTTCTAGGTGACATAACCCAAACATGGCCACTCCGCTTCTCTTCCCTCAAAAAGCTCCTATGTGATGCAGAGTGCCCTTCATATATCTATACATCAGTTTCATTTTTCCTCTAAATAAAATTTTATTTGGCTGTTCAGTGTCAAGAGAGTGGCAAAACAAGATAAAACCTGCTGTTGGACAGAATACAGTGGTTTATGGTCTAACACATAGATATGCTATAAAGAGCCACAGGTCTTGCAAACCTGCCTTTTTGCGTGGGGCTTGGCACAGGAAAGACTGAGGTTTGGCCTATGAGCACTGGAAAAGTAATTGCTCCATTATCTCTACTTTAGCTTTTTGCCTTCATGAGCACTTACATTTCTTACTTATTATCTATTTTGTAATTAGCTGTTCCCATAATAGAGTGTCCTGTGATGAAAACTCCATTATTACTCTTGTTTTTCAACAGACTTAAGCATTTTTTTTCTGCTGAGTTGCCTTTCTTACTAGTTTACTTTCTTTTGCAACGTGTTTGATGGTCAATTACCATTTTTGCTTTAATCTTAATTGGAACACATTTGGAAACATGTCATTAAGGCTGCAAGATATAAGTAGACATTTCTTCAGAACTGAATTTTGATTTTCCTCTACAGTTGCATATATTTGATTTAAAAGGTCATACCTATTAGCAACATCTAGACAAAATAGTTACAATGCATTTTTTGAAATGAGTAATGTAAATAATTTCGATCAAAGGATAAAAATCTTTGCTCCATTCATTAAAAACAAGTTACTAAACAACTGGTGGGTTTTTTCCTTTATTTTAAGGAAAAAAAAAATCATGTCAACTCTCAGAGGACTATCATATATCCAATATACAGTCTTTAACTGAAACAAGGATTTTAATGCTTTTGTCCTTCCTGAGCTTTCTTTCAAAACAGCAGATTACTGGCTCAGTCCATGCATCACAGAAATGTTGTTAGTTAGTTTCACCTTTGCCTTAAATACCAGTGTAGAAAATGGGGAAAATTTGCAGTTCTGGTGTGGGAGTACCAGATCTGTTCTTAGCTATCAATAATAACAAATAAGAAAAAGCAGCCTTATAAGTCTTACTTTATCTTCTGTAAAAATGAGCTGGTCTTAAATTGTAGTGAGATCATTCACCTTTTCCATGCTAAGAATGCCGAAAAGCATCTTGCCTGATACAGGGATAAACTCTTCTACATTGTCAGCAACGACTGCTGTCTATTAGTTGTGAGTAGCTTCATTGACGTGGCTATGTGTTGCTGTCCTATAGCATAGCAACATACCCCTTGCATGTCACTCACAGANCTATGGGATAAATAAAAATGTTGGAATTTCAAAGCTGTCAACAGTAAGGTTCCATTTATTACTATGAACTTGACTGTTAAAAGAATATTTATTGTATGTCAATGTTCTTAGAAAACTCTAAAACCACCAATACAAACAGCATGGATATAAATATAGATGGTTATAACATTTACTAATTGCAGTGCTTTTGAATATGTTTGAATTTTTAATGGGATAATATAGTATTTTCTGATAGAGCCATGGGAGCTTTCATTCCACCTTTCGTGACGCCGTTAGGACCCCTAAATGAGATACAGCCTCACCATATGTTTCTTACTTGTTCTGCTCTCTTCCAAAGGACTTAACATCAATTCTGTAATAACTGTGATTCTGTTATAAAAAGGCTTCCATTTTAGAATCAATATCATAATAGAAAGGTTATTATAATAACTTCTCAGCTAGGTTACTGTAATGGAATCAAAGTCTTGATAATATTAAGAGTATTAAAATATTTGATTTGTCTTGCACCCAAATCAAGTTTATCTCCCTTCCTTCTCCCAGTTCCAGTTGCTTTGTCAGCAGGGAATGCAACGACTTCTCTCTTCTCTGTTTCTGAAGAACTTCAGAATGTCCATGAATGATAAGAAATGTCTGATATACATGACTATCACCCTTGTACCTCAGTTATGATAGGAAACAGGCCGAAGTGGAGACATTTCTAAAATGCATATTTGGAGGTACAAATATATTATAACCAAGAAGAAGCAACTGTACCAGACATACTAAGGTTAAATCCTATATGTAAAGAACATCACACTGCAGTATATGTAAGTGGCAGCATGGCCATTTCAGCTTTAAAGCATGAGGTATGATAATGACTTGTACCATGCAGGTTAGTGCCAGAACACTGCAGAAAGCCCACAGAAGCAGAGAACTGGACTTTTATAAGTGGATTGTCATGTTTGATTAATTAGAACATATTCACAAACACATACAGTACTTCTGGCATGGTTAACTATTATAAATGGCAAAAGCATATTATACAGACTTAGATGCTATTTTTTTCTCTGTTTAGTGTTAGTCACAGCACAGGCTCGGTGGGTCTCAGCAACTTCTAGGATTTCTGTGGGTTTACACAGGAATCTCTTTCTCTAACCAGATTAATAACACAATATGGTGTAGATTTTCTTCTGTTAATCAAATCTTGAGCTCCTCCAAACCAAGGCCAAAAGAGTTATGATGTAAAACTATAGGGATTTTGAAGTTCATTATTTTGTACCTTATTGGGACTACGGGTAAAACTCAATGATTTTGGAAAACAGAAAATCAATTTTCAACTCCACAAGGAAAAGGAACTTGGTCAAAATAGGATGAAAATACTTCAGCTAACATATTTAGTTATTAGAACATTATTAGATGTTAACAAGGATGTTGTTTTATCTCTGAAAGTCTTGTAGGTTTATTCAGTTTTCTCTTGAATTACACATAGGTGGACTGCTAGTATACTCAAGCTGTTTGTCTGAACATTTGGGAAAAGTCAAAGGTAGTAATTTCAGTGGCAAAAATTCCAATGAAATACTAGAATTTATAGAAAGACCGTGATGTACACTACATGTGGGGAAATCTACTCTCAGAAGAACACTGATGGAGAGGAAGGCATTAGTTTTTTTAGGGTTACACTAGCAGCATCAGAAGATATAATTCTCCAGCACTCTCTATCCACTTACTTTATGAAAACTGGATTTTCTGAAAAAGACTTGGTGCCCACAGGAGAAGTAAAACGTCATTCGCATATCAGACTTGTAGAGTTAATTTTCACAACCTGGACTAGAGACATTTGAAGAAAAGTCTAGACATATATCACAGCCCAAGCATCATTTTTCTTAAAAGCCTTTGATGTCTTCCATTATTCTATGAAAGCCAGTGGAATGAGTTAAAACATTTTTTCTAAGTAGACAAATCTGTGCTTTAAAAAACCCAAACAAACAAGCAAACCCACTGCACCTTCCAAGAAAAATACAAGAAACTATGAGTACAGAGTAATACTTTAATTAAATTTCTGATGACTTTTCATATTTATATACAACTAATAAAAAAGTTTTTCAATATAAAAAAGTATGCATTCAGGGTATTATAAAAAAATAAAAATGAATAGCATAAAAATGAATGGCAGTTTTACTTGCTCTCAGAAGACTTGAAATGTGAAGAAAACAAAAATTTGCTTTTTCCTTTTTAAAAAACATGAGGAAATGAAGGGGAAGAAAAAAGGAAAAATTAAAACTTTCTGGTCATAATCTTCCTTAGTGTCCTTGTCAAAATAAATAAAAATAGTCAAGGAAATAAACACAAAACAAGATAAATATATGTAAACCAGTTTCTATACGTAGAATCAATTTCTACCTTAATCTGACAGGCTGTCTTTTGTACGAATGCACCTGAATGTCCAAATCATGCTCTGAATTCCTTATATCCACAGTCTGTATAGTAGAGGTCTGCCGTACATCTCCTGATCAGCTGGTACATGTTCCTGATATATTGTATGTTCCTAGCAGTAGTGCATGCCCTTCAAGTCAGATTTTGTGATGGAACAATCAATTCATTGCAATACACTATGGAAATACAACTTCAGATTGCTTTCGAGGTAAATGACAGCATTCATCATACAGCATTTATGGTTTTCCACTGAAAATATCAGAAGCAAGAAAATCTGTGAAAATATTCAAAACCAAAACACGGGTTCCCGTATATTTTTTGCCATTAACATCATGTATGTACTTTCTTAATTAAGTAACTCTGTAATCTGTAATTAGTGCACACAAAGCTGTTCATTAAAATAACCTGAATATATCCAGACAATTAGAAAGCATAGTTTAACTAACTATTATGTTGGCTTACAGTGAATCTGTTAAAGGCTACATTAACAGAAGTTTAATACTAAATAAACAGATGGTGTGAGACAGATGTAGAGTTTTCATATGAAACTAAATCTACATTTATTTATACCCATATAAATCTAGGTAAAATCAGTATAAAAATTTGATCTTGGAAGGTGTTGAATAAAGCTGTAAAGAAGTAAACAGCCTCAGACATCCTGTACCAAAAATATTATTATAGAATAGAATAGAATCATAGAATCATTAGGTTGGAAAGGACCTCCAAGGTCATCGAGTCCAACCTTTGACCAATCACCATCTTGTCAACTAAACCACAAGCACTAAGTGCTAATCTTGAACACCTCCTGGGATGGCAATGCTGGTACTTCCCTGGACAGCCCATTCCAATGCTTAACCACCCTTTCAGTGAAGAAATTCTTCCTGATGTTCAACCTGAACCTCCCTGATTCAGCTTGAGGCCGTGCCCTCTTGTCCTGTTGCTTGCTGCCTAGGAGAAGAGAACAGCCCCCACCTTGCTTCAATCTCCTTTCAGGAAGTTGTAGACATCAGAATGGTCTTCCCTGAGCCTCCTCCTCTACAGGCTAAGCAACCCCAGCTCCCTCAGCCACTCCTGATATGACTTACACTGCAGAACCTTCACCTGCTTGGTTGCCCTTATCTGCACATGCTCCAGCCCCTCAGTGTCTTTCTTGTAGTGAGGGGCCCAGAACTGGACACAGCACTCAAGGTGTGGCCTCAGCAGTGCTGAGTACAGAGGGACAATCACTGCCCTGGTCCTGCTGGCCACACTATTGCTGATACAGGCCAGGATGCCATTGGCCTTCTTGGCCACCGGGGCTCACGCTGGCTCATGTTCAGCTGCTGTCAACCCCAGGTCCTTTTCTGCTGGGCAGCTTTCCAGCCACTCTGCTGTGACCAGTGTAGGGCCCTTCACTTTGAACCTCATACCACTGACCTTGGCCCACTGAATCAGCCTGTCCAGATCCTTCTCCTTCTGCAGAGCCTTCCTAACTTCCAACACATCAACAATCCCACCCAACTTGGTGTCATCTGCAAGCTGATTGAGGGTACACTTGGGCCCTTCACCCAGATCATTGACAAAGACATTAGACAGGACTAGCTCCACTGCTGAGCCCTGGGGAACCCCACTAGTCCATCACATGGATGTGACTCCATTCACCACCACTCTCTGGGCCTGGCCATCCAGCCAGTTCTTAACCCTGTGCAGAGTGCACCTGTCTTAAGCCATGGATTACCTGCTTCTCCAGGAGTATGCTCCTGGAGACAGTATCAAAGGCTTTGATGAAGTCCAGGTAGACAACATTCACAGCCTTCCCATCATCCACCAGGTGGGTCACCTGGTCATAAAAGGAGATCAGGTTGGTCAAGCAGGACCTATCTATCCTAAACCCATGCTGGCTGGGTCTGATCCCCCGGTTGTCCTGTAGGTGTCATGTGATCACACTCAAGATAATCTGTTCCATAACCTTGACAATTGCTGAGGCCAGGCTGACAAGCCAGCAGTTCCCTGAATCCTGCTTCCAGCCCTTTCTGAGAATGGGCACCATGCTCCAGTCAACCTCCAGTCATCTGGGACCTCCCAGTTAGCCAGAACTGATGACAAATGATGGGGAGTGCCTTGGTGAGCTCTTCTGGCAGTTCCTTAGTACCCTCAGGTGGATCCCATCTGGCCCCATAGACTTGTGAATGTCTAAGTGGCACAGCAGGACACTAACTACTTCCTCCTATAATGTTCTCAGAGGATCTCAGTTGTATTTTATGAGTATTGCCAGCAGGGCTTACCTTTTCCATTGAGCATAGGAGATACTGCCAGTCTCTTGAAGGATGGTTATAGAAAGGTTGATCTCCTGAATTTTTAATTAGTTACTCAAATACCTAAGTGAATACCAAAATCTTCTGGAAATCTGGCTCCTTTTGTAAGACGTACTCAAGAGACTAGTAGTTCTAAACATGTACTGAAAATTATTTTATGTCTTCCTGCACAGAGGCAATTCTGATATTGCAGTAGTCATTTACTTGTTATTGTACTGGATTTTATTCAGTAGAACATAAATTAAAACTAATAAAAATGACAAACTAAATTTTGACCATTAATTAACATAATAAGAACAAACATGAGTGTTTGCTCATGAACTCATGAATAATGAATTTTATTCAACCGTCTTCCCTAAAGGGGAAAAGTCCTGCTGTCTCAACATACCAGGAAAATTGCCTTTTAACGATTATTCTGGAATCCTAAGTAAGTATCATTATATTGAACTGCTGGAGGAAAAATGTGTTTATATTTAATTTATAAATCAATAGGTGCTTTTAATTGAGAGGATCACTTGAACTAGATTTGTTCAAGAACACCACACAATTTTTTACTTTAAATTATTTTAGCAGTAAATGTTTAAAATTTAACACCAGAATTCTATGAAAAAGGTCACAATAACCCTTGAAATTTAAATGTATTTCCTTTAAAAGCATCAAGAGAAATAATCACACACAGTTTCTGGATTCCAAGATAGCTATAAATTTTTTCCTAAAAATGGTAAAATGATTTAGAGAATGCCATGACCAATGCAGTTAGAGAGAATACTGTGTGGAAAATCAACCAATCTTTGTGATGGCAGTTTTATGGGTAGATACCTCTTATTTTGTAAGCAATTTTATTCTGTTAACAAACTGATTTTAAAGTATCAATTTAGTTTAATAAAGAAACACACCTAGCAGATGTATAAACAGTGCTCCTTTCACTTTACTTGCAGCCTAAGGCATATATGGCTGGTCATTTTGAATGCTTTGCTTTAGAAAGTGAATGACTATTAATGCTGTAGGAAGAGTGAAATGCATTTAGACAACTGACAGAAATGCCTTCTAAAGTATATTATGTTTGTTTTCCCCTCTCCCTTGATGTTCATTACCTTTAAACGGAGCCACACATTGGCAGAAATAATTACCAGGTTGGTCAATGCAGGTGGCTCCATTCTTGCAGGGAAATGAAGCACACTCATCTATATCTGTTTCACATCTTGCACCTTTGAAAAGATGAAAGATTTGAACACTTACTAAAAAAATCAGGTGCCAATTTTTAATCCATTTGCACCACAAAAATCTCAAGTAACTTGTGAAAATAAGCTAACAGACATCAGCCAGCCAAACAGCCACATTACTAATACCAGCATCCATGTAGTTCTTATCAGCACAAATACATACCAACTTATTTCTGAGTTGCTAAATGGTAACTAGTCTTCCTTGTGTGTGTAAGCTTTGAAGGCCCTTTTATATGCAGACTAATTTATCTTGTGCTATGTAGTTTACAGATGCAGTCAGTGTTCCAGTTTGTTGGAATGCAAATTAAACATTAGACCAGGGCAGATAAAGAGAAATGAAAATAAAACACAAGCAAATTAGTCAATAATGTCTTAATGGATGCTTTGTGGACTATCTGGCTGTGGAAAACAAGGTTTGCTACAATAACAACTCACCAGTAAACCCAGGTAGGCAGATGCATTTATATCCACCAATAAGGTCTGCACATGATGCATTATGAAGACATGGAGAGGAGTGACATTCATTTATATTTGCCTCACAAGTTGTACCTATGAATATAAAATCAGGGAGAGAGGGAAGAAGTTATTCCATGGCACATTTAGGTAAAGACCAACATTTATTTTAACTGCATATAATTCACATATTGGAATCTATTTGACACCCTTTCTGTATTCAAATCTGGGTGTCTGTGACAGATGTTCATCTTAACGTTTAAGTTGTTCACTAATTTTTCAAAATATTAAAAGTGCAGTCATCAAATAGTTTACTAAGACTTAAAGCAGACAATTTTCTTATTACAGAAATACAGAAGAACAGAAAACAAAGGACATTAAGTATAATAGACTGCACTGCAGTGGCGTGAGAGGAAATATTTCTTGTGTTCATGATAAGGCAAAAGATGTACTCCCAAAAAACTGTGAAAAAGAAATCTGTTATAGACAAGAAGAAAATTTATTCCAATCTAGACTATAAAAACCCCACATAACTACTCAAAGTATAAAAACTCTTTATAGCTAATATTTTTCAGTGAACCTAATTTCTTATCATCTGAAGAATAAATGAAAAATTACATCAATTGTATGATCTGGGAAGTTAAAATCACTTAAAGAAATAAAAATGGAAGTGATAATTGTTCTGAATATATGAGTGGTAGAATTGTAATATTTTGCACTGGGACATTTGAATTATGGATTGTTTTGTATTTTAATGATGAAATATCCATGATGTCTAAAAATGGTGCTTTGAAAAGAAAATGGATACACTTTAAATTCCTGATTTAAAGTGAAAACATAGCTGCAGCTATTAATTTATCCACTTATCAAAGCGATTAAATTTTTCCTATAAATATTCCAAATATGCCAAGAACAAAACCTTTACCACACAGCTGTTTTTTCCCTCAATTCGATGCTATTAAAGCTCCCAAATACTTAAAAAGCTTGCAGAAAACAGTATCTGTTATTTTCAGAATTTCACTGAACCCCACGGATCCATTTTCAACAGCCAAGACAGCAATTAGCAGAAAACACCTAGTTCCATGCTACCATGAAAACAGAACAGGTAATTTCGTCAAGATACACTTTTTCTAACCAACATGTTTATGACTTCAGATGACACCCATATATGAATACATGCATCTCATCTGACCTGTTAAAAAAAAATTGGTGTAAAACTCGGAGTAGGTTTACAAAGTTATCGTTCTGTGGATTTTTTTATACCTTCAAATCCATCCTGACAGATGCAACTGAAGGCATTCAGGTGATCAACACAAGTAGCTCCATTGTGACAAGGGTCACTAAGACACTCATCCACTTCAATCTCACAGTTATGACCTGGAAACAAGTGAAGGATTCATTTCATTAGGAACACACCACAGGTGAATCCTCAGTGCAGGCAGCAACAACAAAATGAAATAACTGAACTTAAGTACAGGCAGCTCTTGCCAATGAGCCATAAATTTTCTTTGGGGAATTCATTTCTTGGTGATTAAAGGAAAAAGCAGAATATAATATTCAACAAAGGTTTTATAGATTCCTTTACAGATGTACTCAAAAACTTGCATATTTTCATATTTTAAGCGCAATAAAGTCTTGAGTGTTCCTAAAACATCATAAAAGTGTAAATATGGTTTCT
Source organism: Dicrurus megarhynchus (assembly GCA_013399195.1). Taxonomy (NCBI): domain Eukaryota; kingdom Metazoa; phylum Chordata; class Aves; order Passeriformes; family Dicruridae; genus Dicrurus; species Dicrurus megarhynchus. The sequence continues at coordinate 35,728 of VXAD01012719.1, forward strand.
AAGAAAAAAATATTAAAATAACACAATCTTTCTCTGACATATTATTTTTTCATTAATTTATCAATTTACGGGGTTTTTCTAAAGATCTTTATGGGAAATATTGGGAAATGTTTTCATTATGGACAAATATTTTTCATATTTTTAAAAAATTAATTATCAGAAAGTTAGATATTGACATGTATTTGTAAAGGTGCAGAAGACAAAATATTGATTCTGATTTCTAGTTGTGAATGATGTATCTAATATTTTTTTCTGGCATCAAATTAATTATTACTGATTCTTAAAAATAGATAAAGCTCCTGATTGCTTCTGAAGGATTTTGAGGGTTTTAATTGACTACAGAAAAGCTATGAAAATACTAATATACTGTTATGTAGGTAGGAATATAGGAATTTAAACAAACGTTTCAATTAAAAAAGATCTCACAAAGGATTATCACAAGTAACATCATATAATTTTACTTTATATTTTTATAATATTACTAAAATAAATCAACCATAGAAACAGGATATAGCATTTCATTGCATTAAAGAAAAAAAATACCACAGCTATTAAATTACAGATTATTTCATCTAAAGGGATGCCCGTGTAAGGATGTACAACAGCAAGTTAGGAGGTATGCAGTCTTCTCAAGATCTCAATTCCTCTGGTTGTCTCTGTCGTCCTTGACTATTGAGGGAGATTTTGGTGTATTCTTATTCCTGCTTTAGGAGCCCTGTGAAAGTCCCTGAACTTAGACAGGATAGATCTGGGTAGCAGAGCTGATCTGCCACGCGGGGAATTCCTACTGCCCTTGATTATTTCATCATATAGTTGATCAAAAATACCTGTATATGTATCTAGAAAGACCTTTTTACACTGTAGTTTGAAAATATTATGTCAGTATGCTGACATAGCCAAACTAATTTTAATCTAGTCAATCTAATGACAATGGCCTGAAGGGTGGATGCAAACATGAGTAGTTAAACCTGCCCAGGATCTTGGATGCATGTTTGGCATTTGAGGCCCTTGTTACTGCAGCCTTATTGTTACAGAGAGCACAAAGGAGATAAATTAAGGCCAACTTGCATATGGCTGGGAGTTCAAATCACATCAGTGTAAGACAGACCATGTCTAAAATAGTATAAGGAGTGATTGGAGTGGAAATATTGTAGTCAGTATTTTGTACAGCTGAATACTCTTACTCAGCCAAGTCCTTCTGTGTGCCAGGAAACAAAAGTTGTTTCTGCCTGAATCAGAGGCACACTGTTAAATTATCTATTGCTATTTTTGAACAAACTTCTCTGGTTTAGGACTGACTGAAACATGTTAAATAACACTTGTGTGAACTCACCTATAAAGCCAGGTGCACAGAAACAAAGATAGCCACCCTCTATGTCTTTACAGATGCTGGAGGCTCCACATGGTTGTGACAGGCAGGCGGCAACATCTGCTTCACATAACTCACCAGTAAAACCTGATGAAAAATACAGTAACAAAAGACTTAAGAAATTTATTACATTTAGTCTGAGAAAACAGACAAGTGATAGACGAATTTAACATGTATTTTTATTATGTTTTAAAATCTTATTTAGGATAGGGCAAAATATTCCAGTTTCCTTGAACGTTTCAGTTTCATATAAAAAGCAACTCTAAATGGAACAAATTCATAATGATAAAGTCAGTGATAAAGATGTGCTTGCAATTATAATAAAAAACATTCAAAATACAAAATGGGTCTTCAAAAAAAAAAGGTAGAATGTCAAATTCTTTGAGTGGTTTTATGGAAATATTCCTTTTTCTATTGATAGATATAACAGTAAGCACACTGTTGATAAAAGCCTTTTCATTTTTAGTATGGTGTTCTGTCACCACACTAAGAAAGCATCCTCTGTTTTTAAACAAACAAACAAAAATTGTCCAATACATTCTGTTATAAAGCAGGTATTACAAGGATGGGTTTGGCAGCATATTGGTATTGAGTTTTTGAACCAGTTCACTTATAGTTAATAAGAAATCTAATCTTGTGAAAACTAAGCATCTCTTTCCTATTGAGTGGTACGTATGCACAAAATTTAAAAAATAGATTTCAAAGATAAAATATTAACCTAAATTTTACATTTTAGGTTTATTGACCATGACATAGTTTCTTAAGAAACCATGCATCAAGGAAATCATAAATTTCATTAATGACAGCACTTTTATTTTTGAACATACACAATAAATAGTTGCAAGTAAATATTCTTTGTTTGACTGATTTTTATTTTTTTTCCAAACCAAATAAGTATATTTTACTAAGTGATATAAAGCAGTTGAAAAATCAATCCACATGTGGGGAGCTCGCATCCAAATTCTGAATATAAACGCAAAGTTTCAAATTTTAGAGATTTTGGTTTGGTCATAAAAACTTAGTGAGCTAAGGTATAAGAAGTACAGTTTTCTGGTCTTCAATTAGCTGAGCACTTAAAATTTTTCTAAAAATTTTTAGTCCAACAAAGATCGAAATAGACTGGACCAATTTATTATAATTTAACAAGTGCAGCATGAAAAGCCACTAAAGACTTAAACCAGAGATTTGGTCCAGTGAGTTAAATATAATTAATTCCAGTATCTTACAAACTTAAATACCAAGTCTGGCTGAAGATCTGAACTTCACATTTAATTTAAAAATATATTTATAAAGTAATGCCATCCTTCAGCAGCAGAGGTACTGTCACGACAGATTCCAGTGTGCCATTGAGTTGCCCCATATCTGACACTGTGTTAATTAATTTTTTAGACAAAAAGGAAGACTGGTAAAAGATGTTCAAATAAATCTGTATTTCTACAGTATATTGTGATAGCTTTAAAATCTAAACATAACCTAGTTTTAGTAGCGTTTATTAAGTGCAGATTGAGTATAATAATTACAAAATTTCAAAAGCTCAGTCCTGCTTTGACATGGTCTTCAAACTAAAGGAAATGTAAGCCGTGTTCTTAAGGCACAACTGAAGAGCTCCTGATCTGGAAGATTTTTTAACTTTTGTACATCTTGTTATGTGAGGGTAAACAGCAACTTCTGACCGTCAGGGTAAATTGCTGGAACATGCTGCACCTTACATTCTGGCTTATTGAACAACCCTTTGAGGCATAACTACAAGGCAATGCATATTAAAACTGCCCTACACATGCAGTCATTTTCATTTCTAAATCAGTAGATGCAGAAGGGTGTCTTTATGCTATGTTTCAATTCCGTCCTAAACACCAGCTGTGCAACATTCTTGCACAGCTGAAGTTTTCCTCCTTGTTGATTACCATTAAAAATTTAAGTCTCTCAGTTTTGCCTTTGTAAACAGCTCTTAACATTTGAATAATGAAGTACTACATAAAACTAATATAAAAAATTATGATAAAGAAATAAAATTGACACATTGATCAATGATGGTAACAGCTAGGCACAGATATAGGTGTAGCTGTTGCACATGGTTATGTGACTGTCATCTAACTATAGATAATGAATATAGAAAAGCCAACACATTTTTTCCTTGATGAAATAAAAATCATTATTCATAATAACTTCATAGATTTGAAATAAAGGTCTTAACCTATATATCCTTTTATTTCTGTGTTTTGAATTAATTATCGAAGTATTACAGCATGGATTATTGGGCTTTGAGCAATCTCACTACTTAAAGAAGTCACTATACTAAGTTGAAGAACAAAGGGTAATGCTTTCAGGGCTCAATTTTAATATTAAACATCTGGTTATATATAAAGTTTCTCATCAAAACAGTTTCAGTTGCAGTACTTAAGAATACACTATTTCCTACAAAAAGAAATCAGCAAGTTTTGATTTTTTTTCTGTTGTAGATATCCAAAAGTACTTCATAAGTTTAGATAAAGAAAATTTAGCAACAGAATATTTAAATTTTTTTTCAAAAATGCCTCATTTACATTCTTGAGGCATTTCTTTTTGACAAACCCAAATGCCTCATGACAAAAGTGGTTTTTACTAGTCAGACTGTGGCACTTAAACTCTCCAGGGAGATCACTGAATTGTGATCCATTCTGACATAGTCCAGCCACACAGTGATTTATGGCAATTTCACTACATGGTTACTTATATTCTGGGTGGCAGGTACATCTGAAACTATTAACTGAAACCTCACATTAAGCGTTATTGTCAGAGCCAGCAGGATTCAATGTGCATTCATTCACTCTTATTGAACAAGTACTACTTCTGGCGGAAAAGTTACATGGTTCCTGTTAAAATTACATCTGAGAAAAGCTTAAACAGACCGAAAGAAAGAAATGCCAGAATGTAATAAATTCATTTAAAACCTGGACAATATTTTCATTGTCATTAGGATTCTTACATAATAATGGGCTGCCAATTTCTCCTTATTTATACTGGATGCAATAATAATTATATACAAACCATTTAATTAATTTGATTTTTTGGGTAGAGTGTTTGCAATTGTTTTTGTCATTCAACACCTATGATAATGAAATTCTGCTTTTGCTTGGGTCCTCTGGAATTTCAAACAGAAAAATTGTACCTTTTGCAAAAAGGATACAAAATATAATAGTTGTAAAAAACATGCAATTAATAATAGCAGTGCTGAACAGAAAGGAGGAAGAGTAATAAGAGGAAAAATCATCACTTTTGCATGTGTATCGGGTTTGCTTGGCCAGGTTTTGGTAGCAGGGTAGGAGCTACAGGGGTGGCTTCTCTGAGAAGCTGCCAGAAGCTTCCCCCATATCTGAGAGAGTCAATGCCAGCTGCCTCCAGGACGGACCCACTGCTGGCCAAGGCCAAGCCCATCAGCAATGGCAGTAATCCTTCTGTGATAATAATTAAGGAGGAAAAAGGTGATTGCATTGTGTCTGGGGAAAAGTGGGGTAAGAACACGTGAGAGGAACAGCTCTGCAGACACCAAGGTCAGTGCAGAAGGAGGGGCAGGAGGTGCTCCAGGTGCCGGAGCAGAGATTCCCCTGCAGCCCATGGTGCAGCCCATGGTGAGGCAGCTGTGCCCCTGCAGCCCGTGGGTCTCCTCCACGCTGGAGCAAGGTGGATGCCTGATAGAAGGCTGTGAACTCGTGGGGAACCCATGCTGGAGAAGGCTGCTGGCAAGGCGTTGCAGACCTGTGGACAAAGGAGCCCAGTGTGGAGCAGGTCTCCTGGTAGGATTTGTGACCCAGTGGGGGAAATCACACTGGAGCAGGCTGTCCCTGAAGGACTGCATTCCATGGAAAGGGACCCAAGTTTGAGCAGATCATGAAGAACTGCACCCCGTAGAAAGGGCTCACGCTGGAGTTCACAGAGAACTGTCTCCCTTGGGAAGGGCTCCACAATGGAGCAGGTGAAGGACTCCTCTCCCTGAGAAGCAGCAGAAACAACCTGGGCCATAACCCCCATTCCTGTCATCCTGCACCACTGGGGGTAGCAGGTAGAGCATGGGAACAAGGGAGGGGTGGGGGGAAGGTGTTTTTAAGATTTTGTTTTACTTCTCATTTTCCTGCTCTGGTTTGGATTAGTAGTAAATTCAGTTAATTTTTCCAAGTCAGGTCCGTTTTGCCTGTGACAGTAATGTGTCAGTGATCTCTCCCAGTCCTTATTTGAACTCAAGAGCCTTACATTTTCATCCCCCCTGTATAGTTGCCAAGGAGAGATATAAAGTGCCTTTGACAGGTACCCGGCATCCAGCCAGGGTCAGCCCACCACAACAGGAAAGGCAGGGAAAGAAAATAATGCTCTTGCCTCAGACAATACAAGAGGTGAGTGTTTTATTCTGACCATCTCCTCTAATAAATAGATGTAATAGGTGTATTGAAGTAACCAGTCACAACTACAAGAGACACAGCAGAAGATGCAATTTTCTCTGTCATATCCTTCTTACATAAATGGTTTCTGCAACTCAGAGAACAAAACCTATTAATTCTCAGTAAATATAATTCAAACTTCAGCAATTAGATTAGAATAACGGTTGCCCTCTGAAAGTTTTAAAACTTCGTGCTCCAAAAGGTAAGAGACTGAGAAATCACGGCAATTCAACTTTAAGAAAGTCTTTGTGTTCTCTGAAGACTGCTCATTTTCGCAAGCAGACTTTCTGATCTAACAACAGCAGCAAATCGAAAAATTCAGATTGTTCTGTTCTTGCCAAAAAATCAGCTGTTTTATTTCTCAGTTGAGCTTGGGGACAAGTCAAAAGTTGTATTTATGTACACATAGTCTGAAAGAAAGTTAACAAGTTGTAAGAATGTACTTTCATGAGTACCTAGGGTGTTTGTACATCAGCTTTTTTCCTAGTCAGTAGTGAAATAAATAAATAAATAAATACTCTAAGGCAAAAGGATTTCAAGATTTGTAATTCAATTTTCTGTCCTTCAGGTTTGAAGTATTTCAAGAGTTTAGATATTTTGCAAAGTTTTTTCAACTAAGTAATAAGTGAAAAAAAGAAAGCTTCTAGGCCAAAAGTCTGGTTTTATCCCACCATGTCAGCAGTTTCTGATAAATAATGTTTCATTGGATATTCCTCAAAAAGCTCTACTGGAAGCTGAAAAGTAATCATTACAAGTTGGTCTGAATTTTGTATTACGATTTTCTGATCAGAAGACTGAAAAAGTATTTTTTCAGAAAAAACTTCTGTGCATCATTTAAGCTTAATTCAGCCTGGAGGGGAATTTAAAAGAGCAGTCAGTCCACCTTCTGCTTACCACTGACTCAATTTGGTATCAACAAATACATGTACATTTTAAAATATTCTTGATATCCCAGAAGTTCTGCCTTAGCCATATTAGGTTGTTTACTGTAAAAACTAATATGACAATGATGGCAAGCCAATGTACCTGACATAGGCAACAAAAGGTGATTTCATATAAGCTACCAATGGATTTACTCTAAGATCAGTTCTGATTCCAGCAGTTCCCAGGGGACAGACCTCACAGGCAGAGCTTACAGAGCCAGAAGCACACCCTGTGTAAGCCTGAATCCACACCCCTTTCTGGCCCTCTTCTGGGCTTTTACTAAGCAATTACTGTTAGCCAATTTGTCCTAGTCACCTCTGAACTGAAGCAGAAATCCTTGGCACAGCCACATTAATTTCCCTTCACTGATATATTTGCAGGGTCTGCTCAGCCCTGGAGATTAATTTTTAGCTTCAGTTATGCTCCAACACAGAAGAGTTAAAGGGCATAGTTATTTCCATTTCATGAATGCAGTCCATCATGGAAGCACTGTGTACCCAAATATAAGTTATCTGGTATATTTAAAAATTTACAAATGGTCAGATTAAATTGAGTTCTTTAGAGGTGAGAGACAAGCTGTTCTCTAACAGTTTGGTCACTACCTATTGAACACCAGTGCTTTTCTGATAATAATCTTCGTTCACCAATGAACTCTAGCATTATGGATAACAACAACATTTTTTTGCTATGTCATAATCAAAATCTGCATACCTACAGCTCCATACAGAGGCACAAACCTTTTTGGAAAAATAAATATTAATAGCCTTTGTGAGATAGGTAATGGTTACCAATATTACATTACATATTACAGTCATAACCTGTGCTGACTCTGTATGCAGAGTATATGTCTTCATACCATATTTTAAAGTACTGTGTTCAGATAGCTTTAATTTAACAAATTTAATTAAATTTTATTATTCATATAGATCATATGGCAGCAAAGTATGCAGGGCACAACTCACTGACAGGCAATACAGTCCCACAGCACCCAAATGAGAAAAACTGAGCAGGTCCATTGCTGATAACCAGCTCTTGCACAGCAGAGCGATGACCAGACAACCTGCAGTGACAAAGTAGGTCTGAGAAGAAGCCTGAAAGTCAAAGTCAGCAAGGCAAGGTCAGATTGGCAGGAGCCTGCTGGAACACTCTGGCATATGGCAGTGAACTACATCACTTCTTGCACAAGCAGATCTCCTGGACAAATATCTTGGGGTGGAGATTTCTTTGTCCACAACACCAGTACATGGCTCAATGCCACTCAGCCTGAAATCTCTGGATGAGTTTTTGCAAATTGCTGCCCAGTTGCTTCCAATTTTCTATGAATTTGTTTATGACTGCCAAAGAAGTTTCATCTTTGCTCGGCTAAGCCTCCTTTCTTTTCCAGAACACTGCTCGAGTTTTTGCCTGTCTCTCTCCCAGATTGGTGCCATCTGCTCATTCAACCACAACATGCCTAATTCAATCATGGAGGTCATTGATAAGGAACATTAATGAAGAGCATTAGTGGACTCAAAATATTTCCATTGATGTTCTTTTCCACACTGAATCACTATCAGCTTTTAGTACTTTTTTTCCAGTGGGTTACATGTCGTTCAGTGGTAGTTTCACTGAGACAGTGTTCCTTTGGTTTCCTTAAAAGAATGATGATGCACTCAAGATATATAGAACCTTCTTCCTTATCCCAAAAGTTTATTACCACCTCACAACAGAAATTGCAACGCTTTCACACATTTTGCTCTTGAGAAATTCATGTTACCTAGTGACTGTCATATTTTTGTTGGCTTCAGATGCTTATAAATAGTTCATCTTCACATTTTCTCTAGTATTTTTTTCAAGAATTCAAGTTAGACCTGACAGTTCTATACTTCACTTCTGCTCTTTTCTACCTTTCTGTTACTTGGCCTAACCACAAGCCTACAGCTCTGAAATTGCTCTGAATCCTTTCTAAATGCCACAGCTGAAGTTGTACCCAAACAAAAAGATTTTACAGTATGCCTTTTAATTTGAGCATTCTAGGTTCTTCTGTGACTGATAAAATCTTGAAGAAGATTATTCTGGGAGTTATAGAAAAACACCTGAAAAACAACATCAGGAAAAACAGGACCCTTCTTGTGGCGGTGGTCCAGCCCTTTTCATTTAAGGTGAGTGACACCCAGTGGGTGAACTTCTCGGCTCAGGACTCCACTCTTGAGGAGGAACCTGAGGGAGATGCAGAGGTTTGATATCCACGAGATGCCACTCACACCTCATCTCCACCCTGTTTCCAGACCTTTCTCCCTTCCTTGGTTCATGATTGGTTTCCCTGGTTCATGTTTTATAATAAGTTCATGTACTATGCAATTAGTTTCTAGAAAGATCTTAAGGGTTCCGTTTTGGATTTGATGTTCCAAGTTTGTTCCTCCTCTCCTGTTCCCTGAGTGGTCGGCTGTCATCCCTTGTCATTCCCTGGTTGGTTATCTCCTCTGTTCCTTCCCTTGTTTGTCTGCCCTTAAAAACCTTTGTTCCACCCTTGACGCGGGCTGTCTTGTCGGCTCCCGCCCGTGCCGCGTTTCCTCTGTCCCGTGAGGGACAAGAACTAAAGCTTGGGTTTATAGCCACAAGCAGTCTGGCTCTCTCCTTCTCGCCTCTGCCGTCGCTCTGTAACATCTACTGGCTTTGCTTGCGATAAGAAGCCGTTTGCCACGCAGCTCCCAGCGGAGCTTCCACTCAGCCCCTGTGGATCCGGGAACTCAAAGCCCCAGAGCCCACTGTCAGCTCCGTGGGCATAGGATCACATTGCCGCTGGCCAGACTCGGGCAAGGAATCGGTCAGTGCGGCACCTTCTGGACAGGATGTCCAGGACATAGCTGGATAAACACATCATGTAATGGGTGAGCAACTGGCTCATGGGTTGGATACAAAGGGTTAGAGTGAATGGGGTGGCATCAGACTGGTGACCTGTCACTGGTGGGGTTACACAGGGCTCCATCCTCAGTCCTGTGCTCTTCAAAATCTTCAGAAATTACTTGGAGACTGGACTTAAAGGAATACTAAGTAAGCTTGTCAATAATACTAAACCGGGAGGAATTGTTGACTCCCTCAAAGGCAGAGAGACCCTGCAGAGAGACTTAGACAAATTAGAGGACTGAGCAATCACTGACCACGTGAAGTTCAGCCAGGGAAAGTGCTGGATTCTGCACCTGGGTCAGAGCAACTCTGGATGAGTGTACAGACTGGGGAATGAGATGCTGGAAAGCAGCACTTTGGAAAGGGATTTTGGGTTCTGATTGACAGAAAGTTGAACATGAGTCAGCAGTGCCCTGGCAGCCAAGAGGGCCAAGTGTGTCCTGGGGGGCATCAGGAGCAGCATGGCCAGCTGGGCAAGGGAGGGGATTGTCCTGCTCTGCTCTGCACTGGGGCAGCCTCACCTCGAGTGCTGGGGGCAGCTTTGGGTGACACAATACAAGACTAATATTAAAAAGTGTCCAAAGGGGAGCAACAAAATGGTGAAGGGCCTTGAGGGGAAGCCGTATAAGGAGTGGCTGAAGTCACTTAGTCTGTTCAGCCTTTTGCTTTTTAAGGGTTCTTCTCTTTTTGAATATAGGGCAAAACAGAAGAACAGAAGTTATGATCTACAAAGTTCTTTTAAAAGGAGTGAATCTGACTTTTCTGTAACTTTTTTCTGTTCATTTTCCCCCACCTAGAATTTCTTTCTGCCGCTGAGGGCTAATGAGTACACCATGTCTATTTTAGCTACTTGACTTCAATGACCATTTCTATTGCTTTGGACAAGGTGGACCTTAAGCTATACAATTTAATGAGAAGATGTAGGAGAACTATTGCCCTGCAGTGTTTTTCCTCAAAAAAACCCCCTTAAACCTAGGCAAAGGGCCACAATAGCTAGATACATCTTCCAGTACTGTTAAGAACATTTTTGTCAGTTCAGCTAAAAGATGGGTTAGAACTAGAGGAAAAGGATTAAGGAAAAACAGAGACATACTCTATACACCTTACAGAAATACACCAGAAGACTTACAGCTATTCCAACAGAAGTTTGATTACTGTACCACAGCAGGCAGCTTCAGAATCTCTTATTTTTTACACTAAGAAGACACAGAATAAGTTTTTATTCTGACTTTGCTTGCTGGCTTGAAATGTGTCAGGCTATCTTATAATTTTGTGGTATGATGGATTAAAACAGCTCCTAATACTATTTTACATCTGCAGAATAAAATAGCCACAAGAGTAGAAAAAAAAAATAAAAACCTTATGAAATAATATCTGTTATCCATTTTCATTTTCCCCTGAGGACTGCGAAGCTGTCAGTGTTTGCTGCTTCTTTTGGGATGATGTCAAGATCTGCTGAGAAGGTGATATGTATCTTATAACATAACTTGATTGTTATTAGGAAGAGGTAATTTGTTACCTTTTCCTATATAACATCTTCCTGTAATTGATGTGCAAATCCTGTGGCGTTTATAAATTCCCTTATGGATAATGAAAAATGAGAGTAAGAAATTGCTTGATTGAAATAGTTTACCCCAGTTAGAATTGGGGTAAAAGCATAGCAGATCAGTAGGGAAAAAACCCCAACAAAAAAAAACCAATGACAAAAATATAAACAACATCAATAATTAAAATGAATTACCTAACTTCTGAATTACACAGATTTTCAGCTTAATATCTCTGAAAAAAAGATCAGTGAAATATGAAGCTCCCAGTAAAATCAGCACAAGCAACTGGGCAACACTGCTATTGTTCCTCAGTTGCATCTTGCAGGTATTGCATGATTTGAGATTTCATGTGTCAAGAATAAGAAGATAAGAGGATGAGCTGTCCCAAATTGTACAATACAATACTGGATTAAATAAAGAGCTCTTCAGTTTAATATTCTTATTTTAGAGATGAATTAATTTTTTACAGACAGTTAAGTTCAATGACTTTATTAAAAAGAGAATGGTTTCTGAAGTGCCACATAAATTCAGGCATGCATTTCCTCAGGAGTGTAAAGGTTTCTTAAGTAGAATTTAGGAAGACAACTATGAAAATAAAAACAAACATACTTTAGCTTGCTGTTCATGTCATTTATGGTATTAAGATTTGCAGGTAGTACACAAGCAAAATTTTGCGGTTGAACTATTTCTTAGAATTTGCTGATAAGCAATCTGTTGGACAGAGAGAAAGTACATAGACATTCCCTGTCATCCATCATATATTTTCTAGTCTGTCTTTTGTAAATTTGAAGGTAATATGAGATACAAATATGATCCTTCATTTCTCATCTGATTAGAACACCATATGCTACAAGAAAAATTGGGGGGGGGGGGGG
>VXAD01012719.1:47760-150535 GCA_013399195.1 Dicrurus megarhynchus
GGGGGGGGGGGGGCGCTGGGGGAGAAAGGATTGTTTCTAGAAACAGGTAAGTAAAGGGGAAAAAAATTAAACCACATAAAGCAACAGTAGCAGACTTTACTGAAGGTCTGGTAAGGCAATTCTCTTACCTGTCAGGAATTTTATACAGTATTTTTACTCCTTACTAATGCAAGTAGAGCCATAGAAAATGAAAACTGAACAAATGTTAATTATTTTTTAGTACACTGCAGGACCAGAAGATTAGTTGGAAAGTGAGATGTCGAAGAAGGAATTTATTTTAGAGAAGGGTAGAAAAGCATAAAGACAGAACAAAAAAATAGATGAAGAATTAAATGAGTGGAAATTTCAAGGAAAAAGAATAAATGTTATCCAAAATAAAGACTGTTCGTATTCTTTAAAAAATGGCAGTATAATAAAGATTGTTTCAATTTTGGCTATAAGAATACACTTCTGAATTATTTTTTTTTTTTTAAGTCAGAGATTGCTGAACAACATAGTAGATCATAATGCCAAAACCTTTAGATCCCTTATTAGAAATTTGAATATATTTAGATATGTGGTGGACAAATAACCTATTAGTTATCTACTTTTCAGAAATAGAAGTTTTGGAATAAACAATTGTTAAACACATAAATCAAACATATAAAAATTATGTTTAGTAGAGCATACTAACCCCAAGAAAAGGCCATAGTTTGGTTATCACTTTAAATTTTCAACAAAAAGTATAATTTTAATCTTATTGACCAAACTTTTAGGTGTCTATAGCAGTTTTCTGGAATGTGGTGTCTGAAAACAAATGTTATTTGCATTTCTAATGTCAGAAATGGAAAAAGATAGAGAAGAGTCAGAGATAACTTCTTTGTAAATCTTATTAATTTCTTATTAAATGGGAATGGTCTCATTCTTTAACCAAGAGGCACTTAACCATAGGAACATATTCCAATAATGTATCAGAAAATAGGAAAAATATAGAGATATCAAACATAAGAAGCAGCAAATTAAAAATTAGTCACAACTGGCAAATTGAATCCTTTATAAAAGAATATAACTTTGGTGAGTTGTGAAATACAGCTATGATGGTTTTAAGAGGTCTTTAAAATAGCTGTTTAGTATCGACTGATCCTTCCTTTCCATCCTGCTACTGCCATTACAGTACTTTTGGAAATGAATAGACTCAAGCTAAAGGCTGTCATAGGGATATTTCCTCACCTGAGGGATTTGTAATGGGTTATTGCAGTATTCCTCAAGACATCACTCTTTTGTGTCTGCTTTTGGTACCAGTAACTCAATGTCTTATTAGACACTTTGAAACAGATAGTTTTGTTTCTATTAGAAAAATGTCAAATTTGTAAGGCATCTGCTAGGGTTGGTGGATTGAATTGACATTACAAATGAGCTATTAATCAATTTTTTTTCCTGTATTTTAGCCTCATAAATGACAGCACATTTTTTGAAAAAAATGAGGGAAAGTCATCAATTTTTCTTGTTCTATTGCAGTGGCATGAAGCACTATACTGGTAAAAATAGGAACACAGGTAAAAAAATCGAATTATAAAAAAGAAAGTAACTTTATGAAGCTATTACACCTAATAAGGTATCTTTTTACAATAGCAAGAAATTTGCTGTGTGGTCTCTTCACCATGTTTACTTTCTCCTTCTTCATCACAGCCTGCCCAGACAGCAAAGTCTTGTAAGAGACTTTTTAATGAACTTTGCAAAGTGTGTTGCTCTTCTCATTTGTCCTTTCCTGTTTCCTATTTTCATATGATATTTTTGGATTCCACCTTTTCCTTCTCCTACACTTTGTTGCAAGTATATATACACAGTATGTGTTGATGTATAATGAATGGTCTTCAGTGCCATCCTGTGAATTTTCTTCTTCTTTCTTCATTTACTTCTTTTCGTTTTTTAAAACTGTAATTAAAAGGTATATCTATTTCAAGAAATTTTTTTTAATCATTATGTCTTGTTTTACATCTTTTTAATTTACCAATATTCTATATATTTCAGTCTTTCAGTGCAAAAGCTCACTAAAAATGTTTATTTCTTTTAGAATAATATAATGAAATCTCACTGAAGTAGAAATGGCAGAGTTTTATTTGCTCTTAATACCTTTATGTCCAATTTTTAACAGATAATAAAGATTAGGTTTAAAAGTTTAAATCTTACTGTTCTTCTGGGAACATTTTGAACAAATAGAAGGTGTAGATGCCAGTGTATTACAGAATACACAGTCGTGTGTTACATCATAGTGCACACTTTGAATACACAATGTCTGATCAATTACATACCACTGGAAGAATGACCTATTGTGCACTTTTTCAGCAGCACTTTTTTTTACATAAATCTCAAAGACTTCTGTATGCATGAAACATGCATATTAAGGTTAGCATTACAACTTCAAACGTGCATGGCAACTTAATCCAAAAGTATGATAATTACAAGCGAGGAAACTTCTCTGCACTGCCATCTTGCTTTTCTAGTGAAAAACATAAAAGTAGAAAGAGGTATGTATATCTCGAAATTTGATTTACATCAGAGAACTGGAAAGGCAAAATTGATAAAACTGGTGAGTCATGATAAAGACAAATTAGTGAGTTATAAAAAAAAAAACAACAAAAAACTCTACCAAGTAATGCAAAGGCAGTCACTCTCACCTCCCCCTAATGGCCATATGGTCTCTGAGCAAAAGCTACTTTAGAAAACTCTTTCCAGGCTTTTATCTCTACTATATTATTGCATATGGAAGATAATATCTCTTTGGTCCATTGGGGTCAGCTGTCCCAGCTTTGTACACTCCCAGCTTTTTGTCCACTCCAGCCTACTCACTGTCAGGGCAAAATGAGAAACAGAGATGGCCATGATGCTGTGCAAGCACTGCTCCGCAACAGCCAAAACACTCCTGAGTTAGCAACACAGCTTTGGTCACAAATCTGAAACACAGCACTGTAACAACTTCTGTGAAGAGAATTAGTTCTATCTCAACCAGACCCAGTACACAGATCCAATCTATTCTTTTTTTGGGGGGAATACCCATTAGAGATTCATTTTCTTGTGTATTTTCCACTCTTTCTCTTCTGATAATGAGAATATTAGGGGCTTTTTTCCAGCATGAAAAAGAATGGCCTTGGAAAATTATTTTTTTCTGCTTCCTTATGTTGAAAATACTGTAGAATACTTCTGAATTCTTTTTCTTTATGAAGGAAAGCTCTCAAATTGTGCCAATTTTAGAATCGCTGCCTTTTTCTGCCAGGTCATTTATGAATAAACTGTTACACATAATGTAAAAAACAGTTGAAGTTTAACTAATATTATAAAGGGCTCCATGAAAAAATGTAGTAAACAATCAGACCTTCACTGGTAACAAATGACTGGACATGATCAGGAACATCTCTATTAGAAAAATATCTTAATACACCAAGATTCTCAAAACCACAGAAGAATTACTGGGGTGACTAAAAATATATTTAAGTTTCACAAATATCAGAGAAAAGCTCTAGTGTATGGATGAACTATTAATGTAAGGAAAAACTCTTGGTAAGGACCCCTAATAATGTTCCCTGTCATTCACTGTTTCCAGATACTGTTTTTGCAAGGGTCGGTAAAAGTGGCAGGTCCTGGAGACCCATCGGCATAACCTCTGCTTCTCCAGCATCTCTGACTTTACATGGACAGAGCCTTCATCTTGGATTAGGAGCCAACACAGGTGTCATGGATGTGACTGCCTACAGAAGTCTCAGTATTAAGACTTTTCAAATGTATTGACCTCTATCTCCCTAAAATATTGAGTCCACTAACTACTGCTACAAGCCATTCTGTACTCTTTTGCTATATGAATACTCAAAGTATCTTCTGTGTTAGTCTGCTGAACAACCTTTCTACAGCTGATTAGATGGACTTGTTCAGAAAGAATGCTATCCCAGTACCAGTCAGGATGTTAGGTAGAAGAAAAACATGACTTACAAATTGTGTAAGTGAATTGTGACTTGAAGCAAGAAATCCGTAATTGGAATGTTAGGCTACACATCAGGTAGTCTTTTTGGCAAGCAGAATAACAGCTTCATGTAAAAAATGCTGCACTTTCTTATCAGGCAACTTTGAAATCAAAGCAAAAAATATCATTACAAATTCTATGTTAAGCATCATTGTGCAGCAGCAGTGTGAAGAACTGAATGATTTTGTAAACTTTTTCCATCTGTTATCTTGATGATTCACTTTGTTTTCTGAGTCACAGCATGCAACTGTTTTTCTAAGGTTTCTTCCTGGAGTAAAAACTTTCAAGTATAAGCATCTACTTCATAACAAGGGTTGCCAGAAAGGTTTGAAAGAAAGTACAGTCTTATTTCATGGTACACTAAACTTTAATAACAGCAACACCTTCCAAAAAGGAAGAATTTAATTTACAATTTCTCTGTGTGCATGTTTACTCTTAATCAGAAGTACTGCTCCTTTGATTCAGTGTATTAAGTTGAACAAAAATTGATTTTAGGTTGAATCCATCAACTGATAGGATTTTCTGCTTCAAAATCAGTCTCTTTTAGCAATCATGCTAATCACCCAGTAATCCCATAAAAAAAAAAAGAAATATTTATGTATTCAGTTAAGTGTAGCAGGGATAATACATCACTGAGGCACAAACAGGGATGGGAAAGAAGGTGTGTAGTAGATGTAATGTTTTATAGAAGAGAAAAATTGTGCACCCAACCTAGAGCTGTCTGAGAGCAGAAAAAGAGAGACTATTTAGGGAGAGATTATTAGTGTAGCAACTTCCAGCAATCTGTTCCCTTTGAAACATCCAAGCATTCAGGTGTATTAAAGAAATCAAAGGATTCTTTAGTATTGACTTACAGACTTTTTGGTTGTGAATTTGTCAAATCCTTTACCAAACCTTCCAAATAAATTCTCTAGTTATATCACATTCTGTGGTAACAAATAGAGAAATAAAAAGTCATCTGTTAAAAGTTACTTTATGTTTCTAAGTTTCCCTCATGCTTGCCTTCTACAAACTTAAAGGGTCTTCACTTTTCCATAAGGAACTTGCTATATTCCATTGAGCACTTTTGATGCCTTTCCGAATATATTGAAAAAATACAGCATCTTGTAGATTAAAATTACCTTAATACCACACAAATACTGCCTGTGGTCACGTTATAAATTTTAAAAAGAGGTTCTTCACTTCTTCCTCAAACTGTGTTTCTCTACTTGACCATTTCAAGGCATGGTTTCCAGATGACAGACTACTGTTGTAGTAAACTATAGTCCTTTTTGTTAATTTTGTTTCCCCGCTTCTTAAAACTCAATATACATAGGTAACCATTTTCTAGTGGAAGAATAAATTGATACTCATGAAAAAAATGATAGTTGATAAATTCTTGAATATTCATAAAAAGTTTGGCTTTGGAAAAACATTGCATCTAAACAAACACTTATTCTTTTCAGCCACAAACTTGATAAAATGTAACACTGTAATTAAGATTATGCAGAACTTTTTTAGATCTGGTCAAAATGCTTACAGTCTTAAGGTAGTGTAGGTATAGGTAGTTCAATTCAAATTCACCTTAAAGTATTACATTTATACAGTAAAATTGGGCAAATATTTCTTATTTAGTAATAGAATCACAGGACAACTTAAGTTGGAAATGATGTCTTGAGGCCATCTAGTCTAATACTCACTCATAGTAAAACCAGCTAGATCAGGTAGCTGAGGGAACTTTCCTGTCAATATTCAAATATGATTCCATGGTTGGGGATACCATACCAGCTTTCCAGAAAATATGTTCCAATAGTTAACCACCTTCATAGTGCAGTTGGTTTTGGGGTTTTTTTCACCTTAATGTTGAATTTTCCTTTATTCTGACTTGTGTCCATTGACTCTTGCCCTGACAGAATTTTGACCTCTAAGAAAACCCTTGTTCTGTCTTCCCTGTATCCTCCCAGGAGGTAGTAGTAAACCCCAATAAAATCTCTTAGCCTTTTCTTCAGGATGAAGAGGTCCAATTACTTCAGTGTCTCCATTTTTGTGGCACTTAGCTAGACTTGCCTTAGTAAGGCAATGTCCTTCTTTTAGTGGAGAACGCAAAACTGATACGGTGCTTCAGATACAGTTTCACAAGTCTGTTGCAGGGCATTTCACCCCCTACAAGAATTTATCTGTTGTTTGTTAACTGGTCAGATAACTCAAGCAAGACAAGCTGTCTTATAGTGAGTTATTTTGGCACTGTAGGCTTAATGCTGGTCTGGCATCTCTCAGCTACCAATGAACATCTCACTGTTGAAGTGAGACCTGGGAAGATAAGTCAGATTTTTGAGTGACCTTTTGGTACCTCCCTTTATGACTATAAAAGCAACACCAAATTTTCACAAAGCCAAAACCTGTATATTTTCCTAGAACTGTGTGGAGTTTCTCCCGTGAGTAGGGACGCTTCACAGTTACTCCCCCAGGATTAAGTGAAGGAATCTGTGCACATTATCGTCATTTCAATGGTAAGTTACATTTGACTCCTAATCAATACTGTTTCTTTTGCTAGCTTTAATGTCCATCCCTTGATATGGTGAACTGTTTTATGTTATGTTCTAATCTGCTACTACTTCTTCAGTTTTATACTGTGTATTAAGCAATTCTGAGCAAGATCTTTCATCTGTTATCTCTTGTCTGTTTAGTAAACAGTCCACTTTTATAAATAGATCTGATTTGCCATCATTAGAACTTGTGGGCCAGACTTATTTAAATTTAAGCTGCTGATGAATTCTGAGGTTTATCTGAAGCTTCCACTCATCCCATGACACAAGTCACCAGTAGAAAAACAATCACCTCCGGACTTGCTAGCTAAGCTCTTCCTAACACAGCCCAAGATGCTTTCCCACGAGGACACATGACTGGCTCGTGTTCTACTTGTTGAACACCAGGACTCTCAGGTAATTTTTTGCAAAGCTGCTTTTCAGCCAGTTGGGCACTAGGCTCTACTAGTGCATGGGACTATTCCAAAGCTGAAGGACTTGCATTTTTTTTGTTGAACTCCGTGAGATTCCTATAGGGCTGTTTCTCCAGCCTGGGAGTGTCTCCGAACAGAAATAATAATTTTCAGCATATTGTAGTAGGCCAACCCTGGCTGGATGCCAGACACCCACCAAAGCCTATCAATCCCCATAAAAAATGGGTGGGGGAGAGAAAATATAACCAAGGGTTCATGGGCTGAGACCAGAACAGAGATAAATCACTCACCAAATACTGTCACGGGCAAACCAGACTAGAATTAGAGATATTAATGGAATTTATCATTAACAAAATCAGAGCAGGATAATGAGAAATAAAATAAGACCCTAAAAACACTTTCCCCCACCTCTCCCTCCTTCCCAGCTCTACCACCTACCCTAGGAGAGCAGGGAGACAGGGAATAGGGATTATAGTCAGTTCATCATAGATGGTTCCTATCACTGCTTAGGGCGAGGAATCCTTCCCCTGCTTCAGTGTGGGGTCTTTCCCATGGGAGACATTTCTTCACAAACTTCTCCAACATGATTCCATCCCACGGGCAAGAGTTTTCCACAAACTACTTCAACACACATTAATCTTCCATGGAGTGCAGCTCTTCAGGCACAGCCTGCTCCACCATGTGTCCCCCACATGATGACAAATCCTACCAGGAGACCTGTTCCAGCATGGGCTCCTCTCTCTAGGGGTCTGTGGTCCCTCCAGCACGGGCCTCCCATGGGGTCACAGCCTCCTCTCAGGCATCCAACTTCTCTGGTGTGGGTCTCCTCCAAGGGCTGCAGGTGGATCTCTGCATCCCTGTGGTCCTCCATGGGCTGCAGGGGCACAGCTGCCTCACCATGGGCTGCACCACGGGCTGCAGGGGAATCTCAGCTCTGGCACCTGGAGCACCTCCTGCCCCTCCTTCTGCACTGACCTTGGTGTCTGCAGAGCTGTTCCCCTCACATATTTTCATCCTGCTTTTTTCTGGCCGCAATTACATCTAAGCAGCAACTTTTGGTCTTTTTCTCTTCTTAAATGTGTTATCACAGAGGCATTACCACTATTTCTGATTGGCCCAGCCTTGGCCAGCAGCACGTCCATCTTGGAGCCGGCTGGCATTGGCTTTCTTGGACATGGAGGAAGGTTCTGGCACCTTCCCAAAGAAGTCACCCCTGTAGTGCCCCAGATACCAAAATCTGGCTATGCAAACCCAGAATGGTAGAAGTCCTCCATGAGGACTAGGGTTTGTGAATGTGAGGCTGCTCCCATCTCTCTACAGAGAGCCTCAACCACTTGGACTCCCTGGTGGAACAGCCTGTAGCAGACTCTCACGGTAATGTCACCTGTCCCTTCCTTTTCTTTAATCCTGACCCATAAGCTCTGGGTTGACTCTTCATCCATCCCCAGGCACAGCTGCATGCACTCCAGCTGGACATTGACATACAGTGCAAATACTGCCTCCTCATCTGCCTTGCCTGTCCTTCCTAAAAAGCCTGTATCCTTCCATTCCAACACTTCAGTCATAGGAGTCTTTCCACTGTGTCTCTATGATGCCAATATCATAGCCATGGAGGCACGCACACATCTCCAACTCTTTTTGTATATTCCCCATGCTGCATGCATTTGCATTTGGGTTCCTGATGAAGATGATTTATTGGCTGAAATTCCTCTGTGCTGTCCTTCAGGTGCTCTACTGCCTTTCTTCAATCCCTAAATACTGTCTAAACCATTGATTTTCATCCTGAATTTTGCAGATGGGTAAATTCTTCACAAAGACTGTATCTAACAAGTGTTCAAAACAGTAATAGAAAATGTTTACAGTCTGAGATTGCATATGTGTACTTCTTACAGCATTTCACTATTAATTTCATGCATATGATCTCACTTTTTAAGTAAAACAGGAAGATGTTTTCATACTTATTGTTGTGTTTGTGATTTCACAAATCAAAGTACTGTGTTTGTGATTTCACAAAGCTGACAAAATGAGACGCGACACTTGGTTTATCCACAACGGAAAGAGTAATGAAATTCAGTCACAGTCTTTGCAACCGAAAAAGTAAAACTAACTTATTACATCAACATATAAGAATTCAGCCTTAATAAATTAGCCAAAATAGTAATAATACTAATACTAATACTAATACCAGTAATAAACCCTTAAGTGTTCTGCATCTTGAAAGTCTGTTGTAACTCTCATGTCTAAAAAAGTAGTATGCAGATGTATATGTATGAACATGTATAATACACACATACACATACTTCTATATATAGTAATATCCATAATTATTTATACATATATTCAAATTATATTCATGCTCGTATAGTATTACTTAGTGGCAATGCTGGCTGTGAGTTTCTGTATTCCACACATCAATAACTTCCAAGCTATTTGTACATTAGACTTGAAATAGCTTTTATACATTTTTAAAACATATATAGCTCTTATAGGGAAATAAAAATTTTAAACCACTCCTTTTTCCTATCCACTTTAAGTAAATACTTCTGTCTAAATACAAGCTTGATAATTTTATCCTTACATTGCTAACTTGACATTGTAGAACAAGGTTTAATGCAATGTAACTGACTTAAGAGGATTAAAAACTGCAAGTGAGAGTATTATCGCTTCATGTTTTGCTCACTACTTTCTGATTGGCTGACAACCAGCTAGCCCACAATAAAGAAAGCAGGGGATAAAAAAAAAAAGTCATATTATGCAAGTGTCACACATTTTAATTAGCTGGTTATATTAAAAGATACTACATTCCAATGTGTAAATGCTGGCCCATAGCACCAATCCACACTGAAAGGCCACACTGAAGCATGTAAGTTCATACCTCATTAAGATACTGTTTATTTGTTGGACTCTATGATCTCAGAGGGCTTTTCCAACCTAATTGATTCTGTGATTCTGTGAATAAAACTATGTATGCCGCATAAAGACAGAAAAGTTGATCTACTCTTATTGACAAATTCAGATATTACTGGCTTTTCTCGTTACTGCAAGCAACTGAACTGGGTTTGCACGACAATGTTTCAGTGGCGGGCAGGTGCAGGGGTGGCTTATCTGAGAAGCTGCAGGAACTTCCCCCATGTCTGATGGAGCCAATGCCAGCCAGCTCCAGGATGACTGGCCCCTGGCCAAGGCTGAGACCAACAGTGACTGTAGTAGCTCCTCTGGGATAACGTAGTTAAGATGAGGGAAAAAAACTGAACCGCGAAACTTCAGCCAGGAAAAAGTGCAAGGATAGCAAGAGAAACAGCTCTGTAGACAATAAAATCAGTACAGAAGGAGAGGGAGGAGGTGCTGCAAGCGCCAGAGCGAGATTCCCCTGTAGCCCGTGGTGCAGCCCATGGTGAGGCAGCTGTGCCCCTGCAGCCCATGGAGATCCATGGTGGATCTGAGATCCACCTGCAGCCCATGGCAGACCTCATGACAAAACAGGTGGATGTCCAAAGGAGGCTGTGACCCCTCCTGTGGGAAGCCTGAACTACAACAAGCTTTTGGCAGCACCTGTGGCCCCATGGAGAGAGAAGCCCACACTGGAGCAGGTTTCCTGGCAGGAGTTGTGACTCTGTGGGGGACCCGCACCTGGAGCGGGCTGTTCCTGAAGGACTGCACTCAGTGGAAGGGACCCATGCTGGAGAAGTTTGTAAAGAACTGCAGCCCGTGGGAAGGAACTTATACTAGAGAAGGTCTTGGAGGACTCTCTCCCTTGGGAGGCACCCCACACTGGAGCAGGGGAAGGATGTGAGGAGTCCTCCCCCTGAGGAAGAAGGAGAAACAGAAACAAAAGTGTGATTAACTGCACCCAGCTTCCAGCCAGGGTCAACCCACCACAACAACCCTTATGATGACTACTGTATAGCTTGTCCACATTTTCTTTCAGAAATTTAAAAAAATAACTTTTTATAGTAGAAAAGATAGGAACAAAATCATGCTACTTGCAGTGTTGGTTGATTTCTAAGGCTCTCTATTCATCAGTTTGGAAGGCAGGACTTCAGGTATACAAGTTATATTCTGTAAACAAATTCTGCTGACACCACCTGCATAACAATTGTAGCATATTCTTGAAGAATACTTGTTCATTCTTCTCTTTTCAAGCAAAATAAATTACTACTTAGTCATGTGCTTATGAAAAACTCTGTGGCAGTTTCTTGAATGCCACAGAACATTTCTCAACTAAATATCATGTGACTTCTTACCTGGCAAACAGCTACAGTAAAATTCACCAATCAAATTGTGGCAACGGCCTCCATTTTTGCAGGGCTTGGAGGAACATTCATCAATATCCGTGGAACAGTTTTTGTCTGGCAGAAAAGAAAATTAAACATTAAAACTATAAATCATACTGGGAAAGCAGAAAAGCTGTTTCACAGTGCAAGTGACAACTGCATAATTTAACTTTTCCAGGTTGGAAACACTATTTTGACAGTTTTAAAACTAGAGATATTCATAGATCATAGGTGATAGTTAACAAATTAAATATTTTAAAGGAATAAATATGAACACCATTTGCAAAAACATCCTTTGTATATTCTAGCATCACAACTCAACACCATAATTACTAGGGCTATATTCCACTTTGAAAAAACTGTTTTAGAGATTTAATAACCTTACTAACAATAGCAAGAAAAAAATATTTCTCAAGGTTTCATGCATATTTCCAGATGAATGAAGCCATTTCTCAGATCTAAACAGAAACCCACAAGTTCACTCAGTTGTTACTTCATTTTTCTGCTTTTAAAGAGATTTAATTGAGCTGTAATTCAAACTTATTCAAATCTGAAACAACAAAAATATAGGTGAATATACAGAAGATACATAGAGGGGACAATTTAGAAGACAATGGAATAGGTGGCTTATAAAAACAATTAACTCATTGGACATACCAAACAAAATGCAGTCTCCTGTTTCTCTATTGTGCACTGCATTAATTTAGAGAAATCCCTAGGCTGTTATAAATAATACTGGCATCTTTCTGAACAAAAAATGATCAAAAATTAATGGGACACCTGTATGGACTAGGAGCTCTTGTGAATGCCAGAAGTTAAGGCAGTGACAGGGGGAAAACTGTAACTGTCACTGATGTGAACAAGCAGAACTTTTGTGGGCGTTCTATGTAAAAACTGATGGAGGGTTCCTTGTATCACTCAAATCAAACATTCCGGGTAGGTAATGCATCCCAGGGATCTCAGTCTAGGGAGATGATTTAAAGGATCCTTTGAGGTTTCTGGGGTTCCTCTTGGACAAAGAGACCTTAGACAATTATAGATTCATTGCAACAATAAATGCATGGCTGGCAGATGGTGTCACCCTGCAGTTTTGTCTTCCTTAACTATACCTTCAGCTAACATATAAAAACAGTATGTACACAAAAATCAAACTAAATGGGCAGGAGAGAGTGAGGAGAAGACAGAGGAAGGAAGAAACCCAACACCCCTTTGTACTGTTCTTCTAAACTAATTGTTTAGAAAAAAGTTTAAGGGGATGGAAGCAGAAGTTCATAGACAAGGATAAATATAGAAACTAGGTAAGACTTTGTAAAATTACCTGGAAAATACTGCACAGTCACATGATATGCTGTATTTAATGATTAAATACAGATCACAAATCCAGTAGAATCAGTTTAAAGAAACCTTAAATTTTTTATAGCTAGTGGGTTTTTCTGTTGCTGTTTTGTTGTTTTTAATATTTTAAATAGATAAAAGAACTAGCAGAATCCTTAAGAACACAAGACTTGGATTGATAGGGTATTTAATTACAAAACTATAATTTTTGAAAGGAATAATCATTCAAAAATTCAAAGATATTTGAATGTACTATTGGTAGTGGAAAAGGTAACTGCAAGTTACTTGATTCAAAGTTAAAGAGAAAAGTACTCTCTGACTATAAAGAAATAAATGTGAAAAACTTGGCTGAGAGCAGTAAAAAATCCACAGAAAGGGAGAGGAGTGTGAGCAACATAATAACAAAATAATTCAGAAAAACTGCAAAGAATGTAAAGTTCTGATTTGAAACCTGATAAAGAGTGAACATCTTACCTTTAAAAGGTAATTAAGAAAGCTGCTACTTTCTATAAGTACACAAGTACAAAATTTCTTTTTGTGGGAGAAGGAAACTGTATATTAGATCAACACGGCACTACCTGGTTTTCAAAGCATGAGAAAGCCCAACTGACAAAAAAGTAGGTCAAGTTGCTAAGGATAACCTAAAAAGTACGACATAAATATGCAGGCTTGAAATCAGACCAGTAAAGGCATGTAGCTATTAGAGGATGGTCAGGGTAACAAGAAATTATGCTGTATGTGCTTCAGTATTAAAGAGGAAGGAAACTGATAAAGGCAATCATGCAAAATTTTTCAACGCTTCTTCTGTCTCAATCATCAGTAAAAAGACCAGCTGCAAAGTAGGACATTATCATAATTGATACCTATGATTAAAGGGAAAAACTTCAGTGTTGAATACAGAAGAAAAGCTGTAGAATTGTCAGATAAGTTAAATATTCAGATAGGTTGGTCTGATGAGGTACACCTTGGAGTACTAGTGGACAAAAACTCAACAGTTTTCTTTTTGAACAAGTGAAAAATAGGTAAAGTACCCAAAGACTCAGTAAAATCAGCCTTTAGGAAAAGAATAAAACACAGAGACATGAAATTGTAGATCCATTTTTGAAACTTCAGTTCCTGGAAGAAATATTGGGAAAAGTTGTTAAAAGTTTTTACTTGCAAGAACTTAAAAATAGAAAATAATTTATAAAAAAAATGAGCCTTATATAAACAAATTGATTCCCTTCTACACTAAATTTACACACCTTGTGGATAAAAAAAGCTGGTAGCATGTGTCATGCTCCTTCTGTTCACTAATGTTTCTGCTTTCTTTTGTGAAATCCTCATAATTGGTCTACATAGAAACTACAAGAGAATATTATCAGATAATTCAAACTTTTTGGAAAGACATATTCATACATTAGTTATCAGTGGTTTTACAACCAGACTGGATTAATGAATTGCACATATTTTGAAAGAAATCTAGTGCCCATTCAGGTCCACTCTTTTTTTTTTAACAATCTAGATGGTGGACAGCACAGCTTACTGATGGCAACACAAAAAGGTACATTGAAGGACAGGATTAGAAGTCTTCATAAATTTTAACAAATTGAAGATGGAGTTTGAAATAACAAATGCAATCCAATCAGAACAAGTGGAAGATATCATACAGAAAATCACAAGTTAAGTAGGAACAAACCCCAGAATTTTGTTTTAAAACAAATAGTTTGCTGGGATACATAAAAAGCGACATATAGAGTTAGGAGCATAGAATAATCCTTCCGTTCTCATCTTACTAGAGTAAAGCTGCAGTTGGAGTACTTTGCATTGTGCAGCGAGGTGCATTCAAGAAAATTGTAGACCAAATGAGAGTCCATATGAGCATGTTAGGAATGACAAACAGCTCAAAAGCATCCTAGGATGAACAAAACGAATGGACCTGTAAAGTCTAAATAAAGGAAATTTTAATAGAAATGTGATGACAATCATAAAATACAAAAAAGTACTTTTGCAAAAGTCATCAGTTTGCTGTGTTCATAACAGACAAGGTGAGAAGGAATGCATTTAAACTGCAGTGAAATATTAGACCATAAGGAACTCCTTCTAATAGTTAGTATAACATCACACTGGAAAGATTCCCCCAAGAAAATAAGGCATCCTTGGACTTCTTTAAGAAGATACATAGGTGAGAAAGCAACATAGTATGTTATGTGGTTTTTGCTGAGATAAGGATGAAACAGATTATACTTAGTATTTTGTTCTAGTGTTTTGATTATATAATTTACAGGGCATACACTCTGTTTATAACACTGAAGGAGGCCCAAAGACTTATGCTTGTGTAATGAGTTGGATTGTCTGGAAACTTGCTTTGTCTCATGGAAAAGGTTGTAAGTTACTTGGTGTGTGATAACTGAACTCTGACTTTGGAACCTAGTGCTTCTATCCAAAATTTCTGTCTCTATTTCTCCATTAAAACCCATTTCTGCATTAGTCATGTAAAAAAGAGGCAAGTCTGGGCTTGCAGCAGACAAGAGAAACAGGATGAAAGTGCTAACACTAGCAGGAAGAGACAGACACATTCTTCATGCACACCATAAATGCACATGGTTGAAATTACAGAGGGACAGATACTAAGGCCTACCCTTCCAAAGAAAGCAGTATAGCTTTTGGCACATTCGATCTGAATTCACCCCTCAAATTTTTCTCATGAGAAGACCATAATGAGACAAATGAGGCATTTTATACTTCACTGAGTCTCTTTTTCTGTAGGTAAATGTGAAAAGTCCTTATTCTATTATTTCAACAATGACTTTTAAACAGGTACTTCATTTCTACTCTCACTTCCTTTCCTGCATGTCCATTTCACAGGAGACCAAGCCTATGTGCCAACTGAAATCTTGTGATAATTTTGTTTAGCTAAACAGTACATTTTTCAATGTCCTGCAGGTCACTTCTGGTCACTTGAAGTTTTTAGATACAAGCACAGAAAAAAACCATGCAGATTATAGCTACTAAACTGTAGCTGAGCTGCATGTGGGGAAACAACAAAAGCAATTTGAAAAGGACTGCTGAAGACCTCAGCATATGAACCCTATTGCAGTGCTCTGAGAGAAAAAAAATCCTCAGATGTATTTAAATAAAACAAAAAAGGAACATTGATGTGTAAAATACCTCTGCATAAAACATTGATTAGAATGTTCCATATTTAAAAATAAGTGGGAAGGATGCAGGAAAAGCTACACAATCTATTCAACAACTGAAGAAAGCATGCTGTCGGCAAAGGCTTAAAGAGCTCCATCTGTTTCACTTAGAAGAAACAAAACCAAAAAGTGACTTGATTACACAGCGTAAGTATCTTTACAAAGAGAAAATACTTGGGTAGCAAGAACTTTTTCATTTTGTGTAGAAAAGGTAACGAGATGCAATAGCTTGAAGTTGAAGACAAAAATTTAAATAAAATATTTAATATAAACTTCTAAATGTGATGGTGATTACTACTAGGAAAAAAATACCAGTGAAATTCTGGCTTCTTTTCATGCATTCAAATCAGGATTGAATGCTTGTGGATTCATTGTGTGCTTTAATCAAAAATAGAGTAATTAGGTTCAGTACAAGGTGGTTAATGGCCAACATTAACTGCCTTCTGGTATACAGACCCAATATAGAGTATACAACCAGCAATCTATGGATTGTTAGAAGACTTGCAGAATAAATACACTCATCCTGTAGCCCTCTCTGTGTCTTTCTTGGGGAAACATCAAAACAATTTAGTGAGACAACTATATTTCTGTGACAGCAATAGCCCACCCTGAGGCACCAGGGCTCTGTAGCATCACTGTCATCATGTGAAATGCGTATGTCCTGTTCTTGGAGGTTTTGGAGGTTACTAGGATAACTAGCTGGAAGGTTATGCTCTATTGCTACCAGAGCAAACAGCCAATGCTATTCTATTTCCTGCCCGGCTACAAAAAAAAATTATTTTTATGAAAGTTGTATAAACAGCTTTTAAAACATCATTCTGCATTTAACACATTTCCCCTCCTGCCTCAAGACTCCTCAGTAGTCTCCGGTCAACTTCCTATTTAAGTGAAGAGAGTCAAGCTATGGTGTGATGTTCCCACTATCACCACTGCAGCCCTGAGGCCCAGTACGCATGGCACTGCCATTGCTAGCATTGGGCCGCTGCCCAGGTGTCAAGCTAAGAGCAGGGGCTTCAGGACTTGTCTCGTGGCCAGGCTGATGTTAGACCCATAGAATCATAGGATGTTTTTGTTTGAAAATGACCTTGCAGATCTAGTGCCAAGCCTCCTGACACAGGCAGGGACACTTTCCATGAGACCAAGTTGCATAATGCCCCATCCAACACAGCCTTAAACACTGCTAGGAATGGGGCATCCACAGAAAATAAAGAAAAAAAATCATGACAAAGGGAAAAGCCAAAAAGTAAAGAAAAAAGAAAGTCAACAAGTTACTAAAGATGGCATGGAGTCCTACTTAGTGTGGTCATACCAAAACTGAGAGGGTCATACCTTTTATACTATGGCTCTATCAAAGCAAAGGATGTCAAAAGATAATTGTTTCATTGGCTAAAAAGATAACCCAGTATAGGCTGGGAAATATAATTTCGTATCAAAACCCCTGGCATTATGTTAGTTGGTATTGCAAAAGCGGTGTAGCACAACAGACATTTTCCAATATCAATGATTTGGATTTTTTCCAGAAGAGGAACAATATTCTAGAAAAAAACTAAACAAACCCTAAATAAAACCATTCTTATCTAAGATGCCACTTCTGTTTCCCAAATTCATTAACAGAATATCAGGGAGGGATTGAAAATGTGCACTGGGGAAGTTGCTTAGAAGTTGATTTTTTTGTGTCAGGGTTTATTCTCTGATTGCTCAGGCCATAACAGAAAATTAAGTCCTAACAGGTTTCTTGAGGCAGTTCTAACAAAAATTTTGATTAAAATTCTGTCTTGATATTCATACGTTATTTTCCAGGTGTGGTCAGATGTAAAAAATAAAATCAATGCTCACTGTGCGGTCATATTACTGTTCATTTTATGGTGTCATCCATGATATTAACATAGAAAAAATTGGGATTAAGGAAAAATGAGGTTTATTTCCCACAGTAACTCAGGAAGACTAAAAATTTCAGCCAAGTGTTCCAGTGTCTTCTGTGTGTGTTTTAATCACCGTATGAGCTTTTCTACACATGATTATTTTTATTTTTTTTATTTGATAAGACCCTCCTAGCAACCAACATTTTTAAAATTGAAAATCAAGCCTATTCATATAAAATGATTATTTTCCAGTTTATCTAAAAGTAATTAAGTACATAGTTGCACCCAGAAGGATATTAATGGATGTTCTACATATATTGTTATACATGCCAGCTGGAATCACTACTAAAAAAAACCAACCACTATATCTGAAATAAAAGGGATAAACTGGAATACAAAAATAATCTCATAACACCTTCAGAAGAGCAAAGATAAAGTAAATTTCATACAAGCTAATTAAAGCTTTGATTGAAGACTTAACTTATCTTCTGTCAGGTGGTTCTAACTATTATTATTCACCCTCTAATTTAAACCAATCATGCTTAGCATTTGCAGATGGAATACTATCGGAAAAACGTGCCATTTGATTTCTCACATTAAAAAACCAAGCAACTTTGCTTATATTTAAAGTGACTGGAAAAAACCAATTGATTTTCTTTTCTTTCATTATCTTTCAAGTGCAATTCATTAAATTTTATGTTATTTTATCAAAATTTTTATATAATGTAATTTGCAGCATGATGAAACTTAAACAGACTTTTCTGCACTCTACTGAATTTTTCTTCCCATTCAAGTGTTCTAACCTGAATTCCTTCCAAGGAAGGCAGATACACTTACACATGACATGACAATAAATATTCTCTAATAACTCAGAAATATGTAGTGAATACGTTTCCATATATGCATAAATGCAGTTTATTTTCCAGCATGTTGACTTTGCACACCCCACTGTGGGAAGCCTGCCCTCAGCAGCCTGCCATTTAGGGTGTTTGTGGCAACCAGCAGCCTATCTGCACTGTTCCAGCTGAGCAGGGGAAAGGAAGTCAGCCCTTCACTTCTCCATGGCCTGCTATGAGTCAGAGCTCTGTGGGCCAGGAGACTGGGCAACCATCCCTTTCTCTAGTCTTCAGCTTCCAGGTTTTGTTTTGTTTTGAAAAACCTTAATGCTTTGACTAGAGATCAGACAGAGGCATGTTGTTTAAATGAACTTGGTCATTAGGGGATATCACGGAAAAGACCTGGCTTTTGAGCTGCTTCTGTGATGTCCATAAGGGATGAGTGATGTGGAACAATAATCTGACGCACAAGATACAAGCGAGACTGAGTTTCTGTGACTGACTCTAAGGACGGGTGAGCATCCATAGATCACAGAATCAATTAGGTTGGAATAGACCTCCAAGATCATCCAGTCTAGCCTTTGACCAATCAGTACCATGTCAAATAAACCATAGCACTAAGGGCCATGTCCAATCATTTCTTGAACATCTCCAGGGTTCCTGACTCCACCACCTCCCTGTCAGCCTGTTCCAATGCTTGACAACCCTTTCCATTCAGAAGTTCTACCTGATGTCCAACCTGAACCTCCCCTGGTGCAGCTGTGTCCTCTTGTCACTAGTTGCCTGGGAGAACAGGCCAACCCCCACCTTGCTAGAACCTCCTTTTGGGTAGCGGTAGATCTGTTAGGCCAGTTTTTTCCTTTGAATTTTTTGGGACAGTACTTTTTGTGATTAGCATGGAAAAGAGGATGTAGTGACTCAATAATTTTGTATTATGCAGCTGTCCTGCTATTAAGTAAAAGCATTTATGTCAGGAAAAATGTGCCTAAAATAGAACAGCTTTTGCAGGCTTACTGAAAACAAAGCTTAGAATACCATAGAAAAAGAATACACAGGAAATATTTTTGAAAGCCAAGAGAAAGGTATTACCTCATGTCTTGTGATGGGTTGAGCTGAGCTGCAAGAGCTTGCACATCCTTGTATAATTTTGGTTTTCAAATGTTCAGTGTTGCAGTGCCCACTTGCTTAGCCACAATATCTACTACAGAATTCCTAAAGCTCAATAGTATGAGACATGATAGAGGAAATTATATAGATTTGAAAATCTATTTCAATTTAGTATGCTTCAGAAAGCATGTTAAAAGGCTTGCATATTTATTTAGTCTCTTGTGCAAATTTAAGTCAATATGTGACTGATGGTAGAGTCTGACTGTTGATTCATACTGTCTCATTGTAATGGTAAACATTAGTGGGACACAGGCAAAAATTAGAGGGAGGATAATTTTACACATAAAGAATTCATATGGACCGTGATACAAGTGAGAAAGTCAAATTAAAAATCTCATGCATATAAACTACAACTACAAAATTCAGTGCTAATTGATGAAGTAAAAATCACTTTGGAATCATGATTTTTTTTCTACACAGTATTCACTGGTGTCACCTTATTAGCATAGGGATCACCCACATACATCCACAGTTTTGAAATTCTTTTAATTAATAATTAATGAAATAAATAATTAAATCAGTCTCTTCCAACATTTAAAATAGGCAAAGGGTTTCAATGGGCAAAATATAATCCCATCATTTGTTTAAGATTAAAAACTCATGCCTTCTCATCCCAAAACACTGAATTACAAAGTTCTCTACGTCCAGTGACTTAAAATCCACTCAAATAATGAAAATGGCCAGTAATCACACCTCATAAAACTGCCTCCTCCTTCTGTAATATTGAAGAATTCAACATCATCCACAGGGCATTTGAGAGAAAATTTTGATTGAAGAAAAAGTATTTTCCTGGTCTTTTTCAGGAGCTGATTACCTTGTCAGAGTAAAGGAAACTCCAAAGTTCCAAAGGCAGCCAGAACTCTGGTGCTCACCCTTTCAGCAACAAACAATTTAGCTGGCAGGAGAAGCTGCAAGACAGCTCTCTGCTCCTCAGGACCCTCTCAGATGTTTTGGATGTTCCTGTCCTGCTGGCTTTCCTCAGTAGGACAGAGTTGCTTCCACCAGCCAGCCCTGCTCCCTGTTGCACACACGGCACTGCCTCTTCCCAGCTCTGCTCTCACGGAAGGACAAAGATCCACTGCAGAGCACCACGGCCAAGGCCATTCAAGGAGGCCTCCTGCCCAATGCTGCCCTTCCATCAGAGCTTTAGAGCATGAGGCATGTGATTCCAATCAGGATTGATGCTGCCACAGATAGTACACAGGAAAATAAACTAACAACCAGGACTAAGACTATTTTGTACCTGACCAGCTCAGATGCTAAAGGTAAATTTTATTGGAAATTGCTTTTCATATGATAGGAAAAGAGTGTTTAAAAGAAAATAAAATGTAACAATCAGTCTGATACATTTAGTGGACTTTTTCAAATGTTACTTCCTTGATCAAGTCTCATCAGAAGAATACAAGGCGTGATTGACAGGGCATTACACAGATCTGTTGATGAACATTCTAACATGTGCCTTCATCAGAACTACTTGTCATTAACTAACTGTGGTGTTTATGGTGCTTTTCTACATTTATTATGCAATTTCGACATCGCTTAAATATAAAGTGTATAAACAAAAATTTTATATATTATCTACACTATGTTTCCTTTAGCCCTTAAACAGCTTTTGAGTGTATCACTGCTACTATAGCAATATCTTTGTGCACCATTTATATAAATCTTAAAACTCAGAAGAACATGGAACACTCTTTTGCCACTGTTTGCTTTTCTATCTTGTAGAAGATAGAAGCCCAAATATCCAGTATTTTGCATCAAAGACTCTTTCTAAAGAAGCTGAAGCAGTTGTTGGAAGGCTTGGAGAGAGCAGACCTAATGAGATCCACAATGACTGACGGTGAATTAATTGTACAAACAGCATGAACACAGGCAAAAATATTCAGTGTAATCAGGAGGATCATTGTCCTTACTTCTAATTCCAGGCAGTAGGCTGGTTTATTTGTTTTCTTGTGGGAGCTGTCCTGTCTCACAAAAAAACCCCAATATGAAGTGATATCAATAGCACATTTGTGATGAGAAGTCTCTCATGCAGGAAATGCAGGAGAAAATTGAGCTTTTTTCATAGTAGCCTATTACGCAATCATGTGAACTTCTATGACTTCAA
The DNA here is from genome assembly GCA_013399195.1 of Dicrurus megarhynchus. Taxonomy (NCBI): domain Eukaryota; kingdom Metazoa; phylum Chordata; class Aves; order Passeriformes; family Dicruridae; genus Dicrurus; species Dicrurus megarhynchus. Next base: position 69,453 of record VXAD01012719.1, read on the forward strand.
TATAGGCCTCAAGGTATCCATTAAAATCTACTTATAACTCACTTGTAACTGTTTTACTGTTGACAGATCCTGAATCCTTCTTGTCTTGGAGTGAACAGGGATGTTATTGCAAATGGTTGGCATCAGTATGGATCTAGGATAAAGAGTTCCTCCTAAGGAAGACATACTCTGTCCCAGGCTTCCTTGGTGACACACACACACATTAATTTGTAGTTCTGGTTCTGTAATGTGGATTCCATCACATCCCAAACTAGTGTAGCTGTATTTTCAAAAGAACAGCTTTTCCTGCATAACCCAGTTCAAACTGACTGTTAGCAACCTACTACAGAAAAGTTAGACATTTTCCATTCTGTTCTAGCAGTATAGGAAAGAGTTTTAATAGCTTCTTCTTTTAAAATTACCGCATTGAACCTTCTTCTATCTGTACCAACAAATACTTTCTAATCACCTCTGTTATTTTCAAAATTGATGCAAAATAGACATACTATGCAAACTCATGACAGCAAATCCAGTTACCAAAGTAAAAAGGAGAGGAAGATCTTACAGGAAATAGATCACATCCCAGTTTTGTAATGCTGAATAATATATGTTTGCATGAATCACAGATGCCGGTGGGAATTGCAACTACTATTACTTTCACAGATTCTAAATCTCTGTATATTGTCTTACATTCCTTATGTCCCATCTTCCTTCTTTTAACCATTGACAAAATATGAATGAAGAGCTTCTAAACTGAACGTCACTGGTGTTACTACCAACCTGAAATGCTCTATATACAATTAACTTAATTTTGCCTCCTCATCCTTCACTGTTCTACTTGCTTCTTTGACCTTTCATTTCTCCATAATAGATCTCTTCCATTTGTTTTTCCTTTCCTCTCCACTGGTCCCCACACATTTTGAACTCTCTGGACAAATCTGATTGGCTTTTTATTACAAGATCCACTAACTGTGTATGATTACTTAGACTACCACTGCTTGTCTTTCTGTTACTCCTTATGACTAATGATGCTCCATTTGCCTCTCTGAAATCAGCAGCTGAAAGTCAAGGTGTTCAGTGCCCAACATAGTTGTTAAGATGGCATATTTTGGAGACAGTTTTATGGATTTCCCCATGATCCTGTTAGCTGCTTCTGGCAGAAAGCAGAGCCTTGAAGACCCTTCCTGATGTAAGAGCTATTTTCTTAAACGTGTTAGACACACAAATAATTGCGCAACTTACAAGCATTTTATCATAAGGATCTGATGGCACCTTTCTTAAAGAGAACAAAGTGTCATTTACAAAAATTGTGTTCTTGTTACCATCTCAATCAAGTATGGCTGTGATAAAATCGTCTGAAAGAAAAATAGCACCAGTTACCTGCCCACCTATGTTTCATAGATTAGGTGTTTTCTGAACAACTTTTTTCTTCTATGAAAAATACAGTTTTGCTTTCCATTAATTAATCAGCAGCATAGACACACTACTTTCATTTTTATCGTATTAGGAGGGAAAGTAAAGCAGATTATCAATTGCACAGAACACTGAGTTGATTTTATTTTTATTAATGCTAAAGCACTGAAAAAAATGCTATTAATTTCAGAAAAGAAAATAAATAGTTTAACTATTTAATGTCTTTTCCAGGTTAAAAGAAATCTTACCAGTGAATCCTGGAGGACAAGTACAGCTGTAGTCTGCAACCAGGTCTAAACAAGTTGAATTGCTTTTACAGAAGCCATAAGTGCACTCATCAAAGTTGATTTCACAGTTCAGGCCTTCAAATCCTTGGAAATAAAACCAAAGAGCTATGCATTATTCAGCTATATCTGTGCCTTATTTTTCTAAAGCATGTATGTAGGTCCCTTGTTTTCAATTTACTCTTGTAAGAAATGATCTTGAATCCTTATGAAAAGATCATTCTAAAAGTTTTTTCTGCTCTTTCACTGGTAGGAAAACGTTTTTGTGCCAAATATACTTTAAAAGGAGTCAATAAATGAAAGCACAAATTTAGGATTCAATATGTTCATTAATCTAGTTGAACTTTTAGTTTAGCAGAGACACGAATTTATGTATCTGCTGCCATTTTGATGCCAATACAGATGAAGTGATGCTGGGATTTGGACATCTGCTCTCAAAATAAAAACCAGCTCTTAAAATATCTCTTAAAATCAGCTCTCAAGTAGTTGCTTCTCAATTTTTTCTTTATTTGTTTTAGACAATCCCAGAATTATCAAAGTTGCAAGAGGCCTCCCAGTACATCCAGTCCAACCGACAACCCAGCACCACCACAATCACCCCTGAACCACATCCCCAAGTGCCACATCCAGACACCTCTTAAACACTTCCAGAGATGGTGACTTCACTACCTCCCTGGGCAATTATTCCAATGTCTAACCACTCTTTCAGTGATTTTTTTCTTAGTTATTAATATCTAAGCTGAACCTCTATAATTTAGGGCCATTTCCTCTCATCCTTTCACTAGAGACACGGCAGTAGAGACAGACCCCCACCCCAATAAAACCTCCTTTCAGGTAGTTGTAGAGAGCAGTGAGGTTCCCCTCAGCCTTCTTTTGTACGGACTAAACAATCCCAGTTTCTTGTGTCATAATGGCTTTTAGCAAACTCAGAGGCCTAACAGTGGTGTTTTTTGTAGCTGAAATTGCTACAGAATCTCCTCTCCAATGTCTGACATTTCATGCTCTTGTAAATGTATTCTAATTCATGGTCATGCTACAAAATGAGTATCATTAGTGCTGTCACAGGCCATGGCTGCAGGAAGACCATGACTAATGCTAAGCTATCGGAACCCTCAGTGCAAGGCATATTCCCATAATTTCTCAAACTGACCATGGAAGCAATTTCCACTGATCCTTAAGTCATAAAACTTTAGAATTACCCTTAATTCATTAATAATGTATAAAATAACAGTTCTTATTTGCATTTAGAATTTAATCAGACCCATGTCTCACAGGTAACACATAAGCCACAAAATTATCAATGTGGATGCCAAGATTTATTTTTGTATAAGCTGGTTGGGCAGGCTTAAACAGCAAAATTATATTTTCCAAGGTTAATTTCCAGCTACCTTCCAATATCTGTTTTGCCTTCTAATTTAAGCTAACTAATGACAGAGGCTGTACTTATGAGAATTATTTGTGGCAATTTCATCCCTTGTGATGAGTTTCTGAAGTTATCACCACTGGAATGACTATATTAATATATACATACCAGGAATATTGTCAGCTATGAGATCAGCTACCATGAGTCCATATTTAGAAAACAGTAGAATTTGAAGATTAACATTAAAAAAATTTAAAACATAGAACATACCAGTTTATAAATCACAACATTCGCTTTATTTTTAACTAAAATTCCATTTAAAAAATATTAATAAAAACCTATTTGTGAAAGCATTTCAGAAAGAAACTGTAATTTAAAATGTTTTAAAACATTTTAGTTTATCTTTGACTATTTTTTTTTGAAATCACTCATTTTTTCATACAGTACTGGTAACACTGAGCAGTGTGCATTTTTAAAGAAAAGACCACCAGTAGTGAAAATCATAATCCTTTTGCCTGTGAAAATGCTAGTAGATTTTTTTACTGATGGCTTACTAAAGTTATTATGACCATTGTAATTTGCTATGATTAATCAGAAATCTGCACATTTTTAATGAAGGTAAAACTATTTTTTTCAGCTTATTGATGATATCTTCCATGGAATTCATGTACTACCCATTTGTGTTTTCTCCACTGCTTCAGACTTTGCTAGAATCATGAAGTTCTGATTGAAAAAAAAGGTAGCACTTACAAGTATATCTGTCTCCATTCTTAATCTGTCTCCATTCTTAATGACCGTGGTTGTTTTGGTAGACACATTGACTTGGTGGATGAAGATGCAAACGAGACTTTGGGAAGGAATGAATAACTTTCATACAAAGGAAATTTTAACAACGGCTTTGAAGCCTGTCAAGAAGATGTTTTGCAAACTGCAGTGTTATATATGAAGTTTTGTTTTATTGGTTTTTGCACGTTTTGATGTTCCAAAAAGTTAATTAGTTCAAGTAGATAATTAAGAAAACTCTATTTTAATTATGATGTTGAAAGTTATACTTTTTGAAAGTTATCTCTAAAGCCCAGTTTCTATAATGTTTGGTGTTTTTGAACCAGTTTTTACAGGATTTAAGGTTTACATAAGTTGTGCCCTTCAAAAGATATTTAAAATCCCAAAATGTTCAGTTTTATACCCTCCAGGTTGTTGTACCCTTGTTCCCAGTGTCATCCCTGTGGATTTGTTGGATTTTTTAATGCTCTTAAATGTGTTTAATCATTAGTTTTGCATTTTAAGGGGGATTTCTAGGCTCGCTCTAAAGGCAGCTTCGTAACTGCCACTTTCTAAAAATAGCCGCTCCCCTGCTCCCTGTAACTGGGCTCCATGGCTACGATGAATTTTAATGAGGACCTTTCCCGCCGAAAACACCATCCGTAGACAAACAACGAGCCACTGGTCGGGAAAGGTGACCTCATTGCCTGATCCAACCTATCACAGTGAACCATGGGGGCCGGGCAGGAGGCGGGAGTAGGCGTTCTGGGGCGGGGATAACACCTTATAAAAGAGCCCACCCCAGGAGCCATCTTGCTTTTTTGCCTTGGGATAGGCTGGTGGCGTCTGTGTTAGGCAGCGGCCTCTAATCTCTTTCTATAGAGATTCTTGTAATTAATTTTCTCGAATTGTGGATTAGCCACGATTCTCCCTAACACGCTCAGATCCCTGCGTTGGGTCTAGCCGAGCCAGCATTAAGGACCTCTTATCTGCGGGACCTAGGATTTATTTTTTATTTTTTTATTCTTCCCACTCTGTACCCTTTTTAATTTTTCCTATTTATTAAATTTTGTTCGTGTGATCCTCGGACACACGAATTGTCTTTTTTTTTTTTTTTTTTTTTATGACATGCAGGCAGTTTTAAAAGTTGTCAAAGATAATAAAAATAAGTTATTTTGAACAACTTACCTTCAGGGCAAAAGCAGTCATAGCTGTTGACATCATTCTGACAAACAGCACCATTCAAGCAGGGAGCTGAATCACACTCATTCATTTCAGTTTCACAATACTGGCCTGAAAAACCTGCAAATGAAGTAAGATAAGCTTTGATTTTCTTTGTCATTATGTATGCTATTAGCATGAAACTTTTATTTCAAATAGTGTTCTTTAACTAAAACTAAAAAGTCTTACGATCCTGTGGAAAAGGAAACTAAGTCAGAGGTTCTGTATTTTATTAACGGGTTAGATTTTATTCATTTCTTATTCTGTATTACAAATACGTCTTTATTGATGGAATAAAGCAATAAATGAAGTAGGAAAGGCTTCCAGAATGCAAGAAGACATTTACAGCTGTATGAAAACAAGGTAGAGATTTTCAAGGGTTTTTCTTGATTAGAATAATTTTAGTATTTTTGTGATATAAGAATGTTTTGAGTTGGACTGACCCTAAAGATTAACTAGTTCCAAGCTCTCTGCCAGGGGCAGGGACACTTTCCACTAGCTCAATACTTTTTTTTAAAATTTTGCCACATCTGTATAAGGAAGAATACATCAGTTATCTTTCATCCACTGTGTTTTCCTTATTGCTGTGGAGAGGAACAAAATACAGAGTGCAAATATACTGAGGCATAGCAAAGATGTGCTGCGTGAGTCAGGTCTCAGGACGTGGAAAGTGCACGGCTCAGTTACAGTACATGAGGCTGTTGGGTTTGTTTCTAAAAGAAGGAAAGTGCACCTCATTAAAACAAAAATCTGAAGACTAATTAAATTTGCATAAGGAAAGAGTAACTCAGTTTTCTTATTTCTTACGGGTACTTTGAAACACTGTAAGGGGCACAGGTGGCACAGCGCCAGCAGCAGAGGCTGCAGGGGGTTCTGTGAGGAGAGGAACTTGGGGCTAGAAATTTTTTAGTAGATCTACAAAACAAAAAAAAATTAAATTATCTTTTATTGTGGGGAAACAGGGCAGTTACCCACTTGCCTCTAACTTAAATGTGCTAGATGAAGACAAGATGAATCAGTATTTTCATAAATAGCCACCAAAGGTGCAAGATTTAATCTGAAGTATAATGAAGAATTATTCTAAAGGGCATATAATGTGAATCAAGACCTATGTATTTAAATTTGTTTTGATGATACTCAATATTGAAGAAACTTGGGAGGGAGAAGAGAAAGGAAATTACTAACACCAATGAAATGAGCTCATGCTTTATACATTTAAAATGTAAAATTCAGAGGAGAAGAAAATAAGAATAAAAATCTGTTTTGCATGTGAGTGCATTAAAGAACTGCAGGATAAATTCCTTTTGCCTGTGCTTTAGATCATTTTGACCCTTAGGAAAACAAAAGTGGTCAGGCATAGTTGACAACCTACTTTAATTTAGTTGTTAACGATTTTTTTAAGTTTTAACAAGTTAGAATTTTTTTCTAGAAGTTATGTTCTTTTGAAAATATTAGCATCTATAACCTGGCACCTATAAGTGGGAACTAGCTACCTAGTTGGAAACAAATTCAGATTGAAAATTTAACTATCTTCAATCTGGCCTAAATAAAGTTTGGGTTGTTTAGGTTTTTTCATTAAAAAGGCAGAAAATTGACAAGTACAGAAAGACAGAGACCAGCACCTTATTCTTAAAAATGGAAAAAAAATACTTTTCCAAGCTGTTCTTTTTTTTTGTTTGTTTGTTTTTTGCATTTATCTCTATTCATAAATTTTTTATTGAAAACATCAGCTTGTACTTGTAGAGAACTTCTTAAAGGTGTTACTGGGAAGTATGTTAGGTCATTTTTGAAAGAAATACTTAGCAATTTTACAGGTCTTGCTGATAGTGTTAAAATGTTAATAGGAACTACTGCTGCCATTTCTGGATCAGAAAAGATCCCCATGTTTTGATCCTACCATGTGAAACAGTCTGAAATCTGAGAACAGAAGTGTCTCATGAACTCCCAGCTCTCAACAGGACTGGTTGTGATGTTGCAACAACTCCCTGTGACGAGTCATGACCAGGTCACCCTTTCTCAGGAGTGATGTAAATATCCAGCAGTTGTGTTCTGATATTCTGAGGATTTTTGTTACAGAAGGACTAGGAGGCTAGGGGAAATATCATAGTGGCAAATACTGAGCTGCAGGTAGCAGAAGCTAATTTGTAAAGGTTTTCATTATATAGCTTAGTTCATTGCTATGTTATAAACTTATGGACTGGAAGGGAAGAAATTAAAGGCATAAGTAGAATCTGTCTTTAATAGAATTTGGTGCATACAGTGTGAATTATCGACTCTGATGGAGCTGAAAGGAAAACATATTGATAGAAGTTTATTTCTTCTTGTCATATTTTTAACAGAATATGTCCTGCAGAGAGAAAACAATTTAAATGTAGTTTGTATTTATCTTAAATGGTTTCTGCTGAAGTAGCATTAAAATAATATAATATAATATAATATAATATAATATAATATAATATACTTTAATTATGTTTATTTTTTGCTGATTAACATACCTATAAATGACACTTCTTTCACAAACATTAAATAACTCAATAGGCTGAAGGAACATGAGGAAAAATAAGCTTAATTTTTATTATTTTTAAATGAAGAGTGAGTTGAGGAATGCTTTTAGCTACATTATAATTCATGTATTCGCACTTAATTACTTGTGATATAATAACATTAAGTTAGACAACAAAATAGAAGAAATTAGTCAACTGAAATAGAAATATTTCTGCATTTTTGGTATCATACAAGTTAATCAGTTCCATACCTTTGAAAATATGAAAATAAATTTCGCTGTATGAGTGCTCCAAACCTTTATGCTCTACCCTCTGATCTCATAAGATGACTTTGGCAGACCCAACACTGTGCTCTATGAACCAGGAAAAAATTCTGTTCCTTCATCCATCCAGCTCCTCTCTCCATTAGCCAATGATAAGGGCTATCAGAGAGACACCTACTCCTGAATAAATATTTCCATGCAGTCAAGTGAAAAGAGCTGTGTCCCATATATAAATCCTTTCAAACAGTTGAGAAAATATTTATCGGAATCTTTTATGTAAAAATGTATTAATGTCATTTGTGGTTTAATCTAGAGTGATCCTTAAAAATAGTATAAAATGATATAATATACATGTAATATACATGTATAGAATAGTATGGTACTGTATTTTATCATATCATAAGTAATTTGAAGTTTATCATAAAGTAGTGGGTTTATATTAATATAAAGATTAGGTAAATTATGATCTCCAAAAATATTTTCGTTTTGCCTTCACTGAGTGGCAAATAGCTATATGCTCTGATGAGCATATAATAGATGATGCAGCTGTTACAGGACTTTCTCTACACTGAAAATGCAAGGGTAAAACACATCTGAAAGATGAATTAGAAATATTAAACTATCTGGCTTCAATTACTGCAAGGAAGGAATTCGTAACTCAGAGTTTCTGAAGTCAGAACTGGAAAAACATATCATAATTATTTACTAAGGATATAATTTAATTATTTTTTGCCAGCACACACTTACACTGCAGTAAATATTTTCAGCTCTCAAGCTTTATAGGTCTTTATTTGGACTTCCTGCTCAGATGAGGATGAGATCTTTATTTCCACTGGCACTAGTCATAGTTTCCTTATCTAATATAAATTTAAGATAAAGCATAAAGAGTCAAGAAAAGTAATAAGATTTACTGGGAAGTAATTTTGTGAAAGCAACATTGTTTGCAGGACTCTTTTACATATATGAAGTTTTTTTTAAAATAGAGGAATTTTCAGAGTTGTAGATATTCTGTTAAAATATATATGCAGACATCTGACTCATAAACATATTTCATATGTCAAAGCCTCAACATTATTTTCTTTCCTGTAGCCTAATATTAAGGAATAAATCATATAAGGAAAAATATTTTCTGTGTGTCATAAATAAGCCAAGAAACTCTAGGTCAAATCTAAAAGAAAATAATTTGTTTCAATAGAAATAGGAAATAAATATATATTTCTAATATTTGATACCTGAGAATTATGATTGCACATTCTCTTTCCTAGCAGAAGCTTCTCAGTGAAAGAAAAGGGAATCTGCATTATGAATATGTCAGAAAAGTGGGATACATCCTCCCTGGATCCTTAAATCTACCAGATCTAATTCTTATTCATTAATGGCAAGAAATCTTTGCTATTAAATTTTATTTTTAATAATACATGTGTTTGTAAAAATGAAGCAACATATGTCTAACTTTTGTATGGCTTTACTAGCTTCTTCTAAATTTTAGCAATACAAATGTGATCTAGGATCATCTAGGAGTCTGAATTCAGACACTCTACATCAAAGTAATAGTTTTATATACTGGTAAGACTCCTAGACATTTTTCAGGGGTAAAAGCATAAAACTGAAAAGTATTTTATGTTACAGTATTTAAAGTCTCACCTCTTAAAATGTCAAATTAAGCCAGTTATGAAAGTAGGTTATATGTGAATCTATTGCACACAGATTACGCATTGAAAAATAAGGCGCATTGGCAAACTGAACTGCCTACGCCTCAAGTAATGATGTGTGAACTCTTCTTGTTGAGATCACATTTTTTTATGTCTTTGTTCCAAAGGAAGGTCATTACTTTATTGAAAACCTTCTCTGAGGTCAAACAGAAGCTCAATCCCCAGAACTGGTTGGATTTTAGGCAGAAAAGTGCCACAGTATTTTCTATTTTAAATGCATATTGGCAAAACAAAAGGAAGGATCTCATTATAGAAAAGCACTGCATTTTCAAGGAGATGCAAGGAAGATATGTTTTACAGTGAGAGCCTTCACTGGAACAGGCTCCCAAGGGACATGGTAGGTTTACCATCACTGGAGGTTTTCAAGAGACAATTGGTCAGGGTGCTAGATACTCTCACCTAGGCTCCCTTTCTAACAAAGTCTGGACAAAATGATCTTCTGATGTCCCTTTCAACCTGGGTTGTTCTATGGTTCTATAGCAAAAAACAAACCTTGTAAAACAGGTTGGTGAAGTGACCAGGGAAATAGAAAGCCTGTCACAGAACAAAGGACTCAGAAATTTCAATTTGTCTGGTGTAGCAAAATGCAGGCTAAAAGAAGATATGAGTGTTTCTGTTCTTTGTCAATGAGAAAAATCACCAAAAAATGTAAACAAGTATTTAAGTTAAAGAATAAGTATTGCAGGTATAAAGTGATATTATCACAAAAAAATTTAAATTACATAGTAGAAAACCTTATCAACAGACATTCTACTTGTACACACATTCATTAGAGGTTGTCATAGAAGCATGCATCATTCTCATGAGCTTCTTAAATTTGCATATATTAATTGTGATAGCATTTAAAGAGAGACTATAAATTCCTTGCACAACAATTTTCATATGATAACATGCCAGCTTTGCATTAAGAACACATATTAGCAGCCCGAATGTGATTAAAAAAAATTCTCAACAAATCCAGATTAGATTTATAATTGAACAATCACTGCATCAAATATTATTAATAATAAAAAAGTCTCAACTGTTAGAATCCAGCAAAAAGCAGAGAAAGGAGTTATTACGTCTTAATCTAAAATTTTAAATAGCCCTGTGAACATAAGACAAACCCAGTATTCTGGAATTTAACTGACACGTAGGAGTATTGGAGTACATGTATAGAAACAGCATAACGTAAGCAAAAAGATTCAACTTCAGATTATAGTGCATTTACAGAGATGAACAGAGACAGTACAGGAAATTACACTGGCAACATTAATTCTGGTTTTTCCAGATATTGAAATCTTAATCACTCTTTTAATACGGTTTGTGGGTATATACATAATAGGTACATTCAAGTCTTAAGAAGGAAATAATAAAGTCATTCAAGGGATACAATATAGGCAAACTGTTACGCTTTTATGAAATTCCACTGATCTAGATTAATCTAGAAGGGTTAAAGAACAAATCTCGTCTGCCAGATGTTTCAGCGTTCTAAATCTGCATATAGATGATTTGTTTTACATCTGGCCACTCAAGGTTAAGCCCTTACTATCTCAATGGGGTGAAGAAGAGGAGGGGGATATCCATAATTTAGTTATATTGTCTTCTGCAAACCACCCTGCATCTGTATAGGGTTTCATGTAATAATTCTGGTTTTTGAGCCCTCAGTTGTCTAAGACTAGTATAAAAAAAAAGGCAGAAAACTTCAGAACAAGGAGAGAACAGACGAATTAGAATTATTTTGTACAAGTGTTAGAATTATTTGTACAGGAGATAAAGCTTTCTTGACAGCCAGTTGAAGACTGCTGAACAAATTTCAGTAGGAATTAAGAACAACCATATTGGAGAGAGTACATGTATCCCATTATTAAAAAAAAACCACTCACCCTGTATGACTTGCACTTGCAGAGAAAAATAAAGACACCCTTGCAGGTGGGAGATGGTAGTCACACAAACCATACCATGGGCCTGAATAGAAAACCAGGTCCTCTGACAGGATGATTTCATAAAAACTGTGCAAGCTGAGGCTTGCTCATTTTACTTATGCTACAGCAGGAAGTCTCCCAAGCTTTTCTTTTAACCTATTCTAATTTTCCAATGCCCCATGAAATTTTTGTTTAAAGATGAAAAGCATCAGAGTGGTTTCTTCCATTCCTGTAAGAAAAACTTTCCTTTTTTTTTCTTTTTTCTTTTTTTTTTTTCTTTTATCATTGGTATTCGTCTCTTTGAGAGGATGGCAGAAAATTTTATAAAGCCACATCAAAACAAAGGGCATAGGAACAGCATCTGGATATCTCCCACAGATAAAAAGCTGCCATGACAGGGCAAAGAGCTCCATTCCAAGAAAGATGCTGAACATACCTGTTACCTTGGGTAGCACAGGGACAACTATTGTTTCATTTATATCTCTATGCCTGAGGAATCTCTGCTTAAGTTTTTGATTTTCAGGACTTACAGCTCGAGTAAAAAGAATAGCAAGACTTATAGCTAAAATAAAATGAAAAAATTATGAATTTGTGGAAGCAGTTGTAAGAAAATGCAACACATTTATATAGTCAAAATTTGCCTTGGTGAAAAGGCATTAGAGGCAATATATTTAAAAGGAGTTAAGGAGCTGTTTTTACTTGTCATTCTTTCATTTGGGTTTTCGCTTATCTTTCATATTGGGGTTGTTCTGGTTTTTTGTAGAGATGTCTTACTCTGTTTTTCTAACAGATTTTAAACTGACGTAATTATAAAATATTCTCAATCAATTCACTGTAAAAGAAATAGAATGGAAAAATGGTATTAGAAATATTAATTGTACATCTGGACTCTAATACCCAGATGGGCACTTTTCTGTCAGAGACTAAAATTCTCATGCAAGTAACTGTGATGTTCTCATTGCCCAGCAGATGCACAACATGGATGTCATTTTTTTCCAGATAAGTATTCTCAGGGGACATGAAGCATTATTAATTTCTTTTGAATAATTCACAGACAGTTAAAAAATTCACATATCCTTAGATTCCTAAGTCTATTTAAATTAGCTGTCCTTATAAGCAAGCTATTCAGGACACAATTTTACCCTAGTAAGAACCCAAATATAATTTTAGAAATAGTCTGAATATTAACCTTAAATAAATGACAAATAGTTCATAGCATGTAACATTTAAACTAAGTTGAATGTTAATGTTTGTCTCTTGCTGGTAAATTCTTTATAAATTCTACAATAAAAAGAAATAATGGAAGCCCCCTAGTTTTCCATAATTAATAGAGGCAAAGTTGCTGAGTATGAATCCCAGTGAAACTGGTTGAATTAGCATCCCTGAAATTTGGTAACCATTCATCAAAATAGAAATCCTTAGTGTGACTATCAGAGGGGAAAAAAAAAGCTTAAATCATAAATTCTAGCAGACAGTAGATAATTGAGTGTGGGTAAACATCTCAAGCAGAAGTCTGCAACATGTTAGCTGCACTTATTGTGCGGCCTTATTGTAAAATTTGATAACACCATGACCAAATAAAGGTTGCATGTCTTAAATCTTCCAGTTAAGATGGCATGAGAGCATCATCCATTTAATTAGATGTTTAGACTGAGAGAACTGGGGAGGGGAGGGCAGTCCAAGCTTTCAGACAGAGTTGGTGCTGAAAATCAGTAGCTCCTGCAAACAAGAAGTGGTGTTGTAGAGAAGAAGGGTGGTAAGAAATAAAGTAAACATCTTGACTGGAAGAAAGATCCTAGAAGTGTGGTAGGAACCTGGAGATCATAGATATGGGGTGGGGCGAGAGGGGGTAAAAGCCAGGGTATGCACAGGGACTGTGGTTGGTAATGCTCAAGACTGATAACTTTGAGCAGCAGCTCAGCGTGAAGAAGCATGCCTTTCTACCTGAGCTTCCCACAAAATCAAACCACAGCAGACATAGCACTGAAAGGGCATGAGTGGGATACCCAGTTGCAGTAAGAGCTCTCATCTGGTTAGTTCTGAAATAAACCCCATTATCCAGATTCATTGTGGACAGTCATTTGCAGTGCTGCCCATGATCATGGCTGGATTGGCACCAAACATGTCATTCTGAATGGACTCAAATTATGTGATTTTCCTTGACAGACAATGTTGCTTTACTTACAATGAAAAAGGAGCATACTAGATAATACACTTATATTTAGCACTCTTAGATTTGTCAATAATATACCAAATATATTTTGTTTGCTAAGTGCTCACAGATAGTCCAGCTCATTATCATACCTTTCTGGTACAGACAGATGCTGCTTTCTAGTTGCTTGATTAAAATGGGAGCTTTTATTAAATGAAAAATTATTTGAACTTACAGCTAAACAACTTGAGTCAGTGTAATTTTTTCTCTTATAACAGCAGGATAATAAATTTCTCTTCCATCTAGGATCTCAGTGAACCTGTGTGCAGCTATGGTCAGGGTAAAAACAGAAAAAAAAAAAAACAAAACCAACTATTGAAAAAGGAATATCCAAAAATTTTCAGAAATCAAGTAAGGGTCCTCTGAGAGGATTAGCTGAGCTGTATTTAATATGAGAAATTAAATAATCATAAGTAAAAAACATTCATGTTTAGAGTATATTTAAAATGGCTTGAAAATCAGGGCAAGCTGAAGTACAAAAGAAAAATAAATATTGCTGCAAAATTTAGTACTGGGGTGGTAAAATGTTGGTATAATCAATTTGATACAGCTAAACAACCAAAGGAAATGGTTAATCTCTATGATCACTTACTATTGAAAAGTGTTTTCCCCTCCTATTCATGAATAAACGAGCAATCTGGTTTTACAGAGCCACTGAGTATGGGCAATGAAGTAGTTATTTTTCACAGCACTCAAGATGTACCATCACCATTTCCTGAAACAGAGGATTTTAACAATGATGTGACAGTTTAATGCAAGACCATGGAGACCAACCGCTTTCGGTGCTGTTACAAGGTGAGATAACCATGACAAAATGATTTCTGTATGTGTCTATAGGGAGCCCATTATGAGTCTATCATTCTGGCACTACAGTGTGAAATTATGGTGGGGAAAAAAAATCATTCAAATTTGTACTGCATGACAATGATGCTCCAGCGTGAGCTAATGATATATAGCAACTGAAATGCAAGTCTTTTTTTTTTCCCTGTATACTGAATAAAACACTACCTAACCCCAGAGTTTTTATTTACATGTAGTGCAAGAGAACTGGATATAAAATAAATTATCAGAATTACCTTCACTTAATCTCTACTAAGTGTAAATATTCTGTCTTTAGGCTGAATCAAGATGTTTCTTTTTAAATTTACCCACAACAGAAATTCACCTTGTACAGATAAAACACAGAAACAAAACCACATAACTAAAAATCAATTATTTGTGTCCCCATAATCTAAAAAAATGAGTACATGCTCCTCATTTACTCAAATTTCCATTTGCTTTCTCCAGTCTAGTTATTCTTACACATCTCCAACTTGGAGTTCTTTAAAAAAAGTAATTTTAAGCTTGCTCTTTCAGGTGTACTAATATATGTACTTATGCCTGTATTTTCTAATATCTTATTATTTGCCCTTCATGAACAGCTATTTTCTTTAAAGAATCATTCATTCTTTACTCAAAGGCTATTTTCTTTATTCTCATAAAAGTCTGAATTACTCTAAGTATGTTTAGTCAACATTATAGGTAGTTAATATATTAATAGACCTATTTGTTCTAGGACTTTCAATTAAAAAATGTGTTTCATGCTACTTCTAAATTGTGGATTTTCTTGATCACTCCTCTGTAGTTTTCCAGTTTTCTAGAGTTCATTTTAAATTTCATGTCTTTGCATAATTCATATTTGGCCGAGTTTTTTCCTGCTCTCTTAAGTAAAATATTATTCTGAATGTCCTTTTTTTACTGAACAACAAAGAAAAAAATGGTAAGAAGTCTGTTTGTTCAAGATATATTTACACAGCATGAAGGCCTCATTCAGCATTGTTTCATATCTCTTGTGCCAGGTAACAAAATAAATTTCTGATATTGTCCACAAGGATTCTTGTTTCCACAATAGGCATGGGAATATGGCAGAAAGCAATGGAGTTTGAAAAGCCAATACTTCTGTATTTTCCTAGTCATGTAGTTAGAAATTTTTCATTTAAAAAGTGAGCCTAATGCTGGTAAAAACATCAAACAAGCATTGTCCTAAAATACAAGCACTTAAAACAAGTACAATGATATCCCACAGGCATCGTAAACGACGTGACTCATTCAGGCTTTGGAGTAACCTCCTTTGAAAGTTAAATTTAATTTCATTTTCCAATAGCTGTCATATTTTATTATTGAAACTTCCCAGTGGGAAAGCAGGGCCTAGTAAATTAAGAAGGAGAGCAAAATAAATGTCTTCCTGGTAGAGTACCAGAGAGAAAAGGATCAGCCGAATGTTAACATAGGTTTGGGATGTGACAGATGAAACTTAGCATATGGTTGTCCACACTCATCCTACAACTAACTTTCACTTTAAGTTTAGCATTCCAGGTGAATTCATAAAAAAATAAATAGTCCACAATGCAAACAAAAACATCTTCGAATTGTAACCAGTTTTGGCCTATCCAAGCAGAACGTGGATTCCTATAAGTTGCTTAAAGATTTGTGGACATATCCTATATGAATTTTGAATATGATCACACTAGTAATATGGTACAATTTAAGAATTAAAAGTAGATTGAAGCTAATAACAGATCTTAGAAAGACAGTAGGTATTTCTTCATGGAAATGTTTTGGGAATCAGCTAATTTCAGAACCTCCATAAGTCACACAAACATGTAACTGTCGGGAACTACTGAAGTAATTGAATTTGTCGTCACTTCTTTTCTCACTCCTGAAACCTTCTGACTGTGAAATAAATGCTTCTTTTGGAAGAGTTAACATTTTCTTCACATTTCCTTCAGAAATATTTTCAGTACACTGTCACAAAATTAGGATCCATGACAAAAAATTCAATTGCAGGGGGAAGGGAGGACAGCAGAATTTAAAGGTCAATAGGCTGACTAAAATCTCAGATACAGCAACAGCAGAGAATTTGTTAGATAAAATGGTGTGTGCTACAGATAAAGGCTAAAAATATTTAACGTTTCTAAAAGAACCTGACATGAAAGAAATATTGAGTACAATTAATAAACTAAAGTACTCAGATATGTGACCTGTGGTGTTACTTTCAGTAAAATCTGGTAGTTCTTCCCCACCTACTTCATGAGGGGGAAATCAGCTGTTTAACTGCAATTAACAGTCAGTGGAAATCAGGCATTTATGGCCTTAAGGTCTTTTGGAAAATACTACCTTGAAGACAGAAAAATGAGAGGAGAACTTTGTCATACTTAAGATTTCATTGAAGTGTTTTTGATAAAAAAAATTCACATGGTTAGACGTAGTATTAAGACCATAGGAAAAAGCAAAGATCAGCTACCCAGGATAGAGCTAGTGTCTGTTATCTGTATGCTTTTAAAAAATTTATTTTGAGAATTATCACTATGGTGTATTTGAAAATAAATGAAACAATAACACAAATAAAATCTGAGGTCATGCCAGGAAGTAGAACCCATCCAAAAGGAAACACAAGAGACCTGCCAGCAGATAATTTATTTATTGAATCTTTCTCACAGGGTTTGGTCCATATTAAAGTTCACTTCCTATCACTGTTCGTCTTAACACCTGTGTGAGAAGAGTCAGTCTGTTATACACATAAAGTAGAAAACCACTGTATGAGATACTGAGATCTGCTCCAGTTCCTTTGTACTTCCATAGTCTAAGAGGATGTAAGAATTTAGCTTTGTTTTACAAGGACTTAAACCAAATCTTTCACATCCCTAGTTTCTGATTTCCATGAGCATTGGTTCAGGCATAAAGTTTATATTCCTAATTTCTAATTTTTTATTCAAAGAGGGTGTACTTCAGCCTACTTTTCAGACAAATATTTTAATAACCTTTTCTTGTGGGTGACGAAGTGCTGCTCCACAACCTGACCTTTATTTCCCATAACTGTGCTCAAGAGATGACCACCAGTAGCAGCTGTGAGGGGTGCATCAGACTCATAGTGTATTTGGGGGAGACAGATAACAACACAATAACCAAGAGGTAATTTGAGGCCCCTCTTGTTCCCCAGAAACTCTGGTCTAGATCTGGCTTAAACCAAGTGTGGTAGAAATTAACTTCTGGTGTCAGCATGCAGATATGGCTATAATTCAATTATTTTCCTCTATAAACAGCTGAACTCTCTTGCATGACAATGGACTGCACACCAGCATGTCCCCTCAATAGGGGCATCTCTCAAGGTTACTCCTTGAGTTTGAGACACTGCTTGCTGCAACAAATCCTTGGTAAGCAATTCATAGCATGCTAAAATTTAAAATTTTAACTGATACAGTGCACATATAAACTTTCAGACACAAACCTTGAACAAATTTGGGACTAGTAGAGGACTCAGTTGCACCCAAACTCCTCTTTAGGAAGAATTTTGGAATTCAAGGGTATCCTTCCTCAATCAAAGGGGATATCTCCCTGATAATTTTGTCTGACTTTATTGCCTATATAATAAATAGACAGCTGGAAGAGCTGACAGCCCACAGCTTGGACAGGAGCACTCTTTGCTGGGTTGAGAACTGGCTGGATGGCCAGGCCCAGAGAGTGGTGGTGAATGGTGCTGCATCCAGCTGGTGGCCAGTCACTAATAGTGTCCCTCCGGGGTCTGTGCTAGGGCCAGTTCTGTTCAATATTTTCATTGATGACATGGATGAGGGTATTGAGTCTTTCATTAGTAAATTTGCAGATGACACTAAGCTGGGAGGGTGTGTCGATCTGTTGGAAGGTAGGAAAGCTCTGCAGAGAGACCTGGAAAGGTTAGATGGATGGGCAGAATCCAATAAGATGAAGTTCAATAAGTCCAAGTGCCGAGTCCTGCATTTTGGCTGCAATAACCCCCTGCAATGCTATAGGCTGGGGACAGAGTGGCTGGGCAGTGCCCAGGCAGAAAAAGACTTGGGGGTACTGGTTGACAGCCGATTGAACATGAGCCAGCAGTGCTCCTTGGTGGCCAAAAAGGCCAATGGCATCCTGTATCAAAAACAGTGTGGCCAGCAGGACCAGGGAAGTCATTCTTCCCTTATACTCAGCACTGGTGAGGCCGCACCTTGAGTGCTGTGTCTAGTTCTGGGCCCCTCAGTTCAGGAAGGACGTGGAGATGCTTGAATGTGTCCAGAGGAGGGCAAAGAGGCTGGTGAGGGGCTTGGAACACAAGCCCTATGAGGAGCGATTGAGGGAGCTGGGGTTGTTTAGCCTGGAGAAAAGGAGACTCAGAGGCGACCTTATCACTCTCTACACCTGGAAGGTGGTTGTAGTCAGGTGGGAGTTGGTCTCTGTCTCCAGGCAGCAATTGATGGAATGAGAGGAGACAGTCTTAAGCTGTGCCAAGGGAAATTTAGGTTGGATATTAGGAAAAAAAGTTTTTCACGGAAAGAGTGGTGAAGTACTGGAATTGTCTGCCTGGGGAGGTGGTAGAATCACCATCCCTGGATGTGTTTAAAAAAAGATTGGATGTGGCACTTGGTGCCATGGTTTAGTTGAGGTGTTAGGGCATGGGTTGGATTCAACAATCTTTGAGGTCTCTTCCAACCTGGTGATTCTGTGATTCTGTGAAATACTCAAGTGTACCTTTGCCACTGAATCTTGTTAAACCACTGTCACTTTTATTATCAAATGTGGTTAAATTGCTGTTTTATATCAATAAACATATTGTTACTTCTCTCTTATGAGTGAAGCCACTCCATCTGTGACATTGTCATATCAGGTTTTTTTATAAAGGGGTTTTTGCACCTACTGAAAGAAAACAGGAGATCCTACTATTTTTAATGAACTTTTTTTTCTCAAAAGCTGTATTTTTTCATTCAAAGACAAAATTTATTTGTGGGGAGTCAAACCTAGATGCCCATTTCTAAGTATTCCTACCACAAACTTGAGAGCAGTTGTGACTAGAAATTGCTGCTTTGTCCTTCTCAGTAATCCATTCCATCAAGAAGTGCTTAAACAGTAACTGGCCAAGAATGTAGTATTAGCTTAAATTGCTCTTGAACAGGTGTTCTAAGTCTTGTTTGAATAGGTGATATTTATTTACTTAGAAATTAACAACACAGATGCTCTCACCCACCATGCACATTCTTTCTTTTTGGCAATGATTTAATGGTTTCTTGTACAGAAGTAGTCCAGGACAATTAAAAAGCTAATAAATAGTCACAGTGGAGGGTAAATTGCCTTTCCTACTTTCAAGAAGTGTGTGTGCAGCTATAAGATAGGATGTTGTCAGTCTGTTAAAATCTCAGCATAATCCTTCCTCATCAGATGTTTATAGCATAGCATAACTCAACATACTAGAAGTACTGAAGGTCATTCTTCCATGTAGTGTCATGTCTTGAGAGCATAAGCAAAATAGTATTGCTTGTGGCGCTACAAATACAAGGAATCATGTTAAAAATCTGTTACTTTAGAATTGACTAATAAATCACTTTTAATTCATCTAGGTTAAATTACAAAGATGTACAACTAAGATTAATATTAAATTAGTAATAAGGTAATAACTTAGTGAAAATAATAAAATACTGAAAAGGAAAATGTTTTAGATATGGACACGCTAAAAAATGATCTTAAATGCATGCCAAGTTATTTTTCCTTACAATTGTTAAAGCATTTGTTAAAAATACAGTGAGACTAAAGGGGCAAGACCAATTTTTACTTTTAACTTATGAATTAGTCCTTTTTATACAGTAATCATGAAATACTGAGTATTTCCTTAGGGTTACAGATAACATTAAATGGCAAGTATTCAATTTACTACCTTTTATAGTCTTGGCAGACGTGGAATCTTCATTCAAGGTTATGAAAAGAATTACCTAAGTCATCCCTGATAATTAATATTAATTATAACAAAACTTAGAATAACATAAAATCTTTAGACCTTTGAAGGGAAGAGATATACATTTTACTGCTACATTAAAAGTCCCAGTAAGAGGGCTCTTAGAAATTTAAATTTGTTGGCTTGACAGTATTTGCAGAAAATAATTAGAGCAAGATTTGGAGAGAACTTGGAGACAAATTGAAGGACAACAGTATAATTGAAATAAATGGTCATTATTTTAGGAAAATAAGCAACATCAAATAAAATTGACATTTATGGCATCATCACAAGTACAGTTAAGAGAAAGCATGGTGACACAAAACCATCATAGAATGATTAGGGTTGCAAGGGACCTTAGTTCCAACACCCTTGTAATGGACAGGGAGTTTTCCAGCAGAAATATGTTTCTTTTATTGGGTTTTTTTGAGCTTAGGATCGTAAAACATTCTGGAAAATACATCAATGCCATCCAGAGTAAGAGGTCCCCAGATTTACTGAAATTAAAATTTGCTTACTGAGACAAAAGTGATTTTGACTGCAGAACCTCTGCACACCAGAATTTTTTTAGTCAGGTATGGAAGAGATCTTTTCTTGGTCTAAAGATGTTTTGTATTTTAATAAAATCTGCAACTTGGAAGTAAGGCTGGAAGAAGAATAAATATTGATGCACACATACATGTCATAAAATTCCATGGATTTGTAAGATGAGTGTCTGAACATACTGTTCCAAAATCAAGTGCTTAAACTAAGAAAGTAGGCCACACTTGAAGGTAAGGTTTAAAACATAGTCCAGAGATACCTGCAAAGAGCATATGTATAAAAAAATGTGATGTTGTATGTAGGATGTCAATGTATGAAGCGAGAGATATTAAATGTGAAAAGGAAGGTACCAGTGAGACAGTTATAGCAATCCTCTACCCAGTGCACTGGTTGGTATTTATAAAATTATTTGGGAAGGCTTCAAGTCTTCAGAATTTTTTCCTGCAAAGACAATCTCAAGAGTCTCATTCAATCTAATCTGAACAGTTTAAAATGTTGCTTTCAATGAAAACATGAAAAAGACAGCCTCTAGCAGCAAACTTCTTATCCTGTATACTTTTTGCCCATTCCAGTAGTGAGAATAGCTTTTGATTATTACTGATTCTGTTTACTTTTAACAGTTTATTTCTAAGATGGAAATTTGTAATTTTGCCCTCCACCAAGCAGCAATTCTTGCTTGGACTCATAAAAGTGTTAGTAACAGTAAACGGTACCATTTTCTTCAGGTTTAAATGAAATCTGCATAAGATTCCATTATAATTAATCTTAATTCATACAGGACTATGTAGAAAAATATTAATTAAATATGTCTACATTTGTAATGAAAACAGGCTTCTCAAATTATTTAAAGGGAATCGATAGACAAATTATACTTTGTTTGCTTATAATTTTTATTAATGTAATCCATTGACTCAACCTGACCTTATAAAATGAGCATGCGTCTGAGATGTGGAAGTTTTAGAGAAATACATCTTTATTGTTATATTTCTCTGAAGTACAAAGAAACACATTTTCTAATGACAGTCGTTTGGGCCTGAATCCAAAAAAGCACTTAAGCAGGGGTACAATTTAAGTGTGTGAGGAATGGAATTGATTTTGGTGGAGGCACTTATATAATTAGAGTTACTTGGGTGATTAAAAATTCTGCTGGACTCGGAGCCCATTGGCATGGCTTAAAATTCACCTTTATGCAGAAATTCATAGCCAACAGAATGAGAAAAATTCTCATAAATCTTTCAAAATAGGGACTCAAGTGTTAGTTTAAATTCAAACTTTTCATTTCTGGAGAGAGAACATCAGCCCAGCTGTAAAATAAATCACATGGCCGAAGAGGGATGTGGCTGGGTATCATCTCTTTTTTTAAAAAAATCCAAATGGTTTCCCCCACAGTCATCTTTCAAGCAGACCACTCCCAGTGTAAACCAAAAAATAGTCTCCACCACTGAACTTGCAGAAGACACTGAATGAGTGCAGGAAACTTTTATTACATTTGAAAGTGGGAGATTTCGTGTGTTGTGTTCTGAGAAGGGGCTGTCGGTGGTTAAGTGGGTAGGTTGCACACTAGAAATACAGATGTGGGTGCCCTTGGGAAGGTGCTTATGGGTCTTCTTTGAGATTCAGTGAGGCAGTAGCACAATGCCTCAGATTTCTACCAAACAGACACAGCATGTCACTCAGAAATGGGGCCAGAAATCCCTATGTGGCCTCAAAGACTGGAAGGGAGGATATCCTGTAAGACTGTACAGAAGAGCAAGACAAAGGACTAGCAGCAGAGTGGTCTGGGGCAGGAGCTGGCTGTTTCAACCTTGCCCACACTGTGTGGGACTTGCTCCATCCTCATGTTGGACAGCATAATCAGTTCACCATTTCTCCTCATCTAATATTCATTCTGGTTCTAAGTGGGGCATAAAGCTATAGCATAGATATTATAGCAATTTGCTGTCATGTGACATTACTGAAAACAGGTGAGACATCTGTGTCCTAGGTCTCTACAGCTCTGTGTTAAAAGTGTATGCTAAAAACAGATAAAAGGATTTATATAAACATTATTAGTGACATTAATTTAGAATGCTGTGGCATTTTAGCACATGCCTGCTTATAGGGCTTATAAGTGAGTGACTTCAGTATACATGTGTAGAGTTTACCCAACAAGCTTCTCTCTGAGATTACCAGAAAATCTAAATTATTGGGTTTTTACCCAGTCTGATTCAACCTCAAATGCTTCCACCTTTTTTCTTCTGTTTATAGAAACACTTGCTGAATGCTTTACGAAGTCAAACAGTTGCCGGAGCAGTTTGCTGAGGCAGACTCATTTAAAGTTAAAACATGCTTTACAATTCAGTAACTAAATTGTTCTGATATTTTTGATTCCTATCATTATAACTAATTTACATAATTACATAATTCATTATATGAGACAATTGATCCACACTATTTCTTTAAACTGTTATTTAACGCATCTATAGCTCCGGAACACATACATACCTACACTGGCACTAAACTGTATTTACTCTCATCTAGTCTATATGCATTTTGCTTGTGAGTCTAGAACTGGTCTAGAACAGAACTTAAATATCTATACTTTTGGAGTTTAACCATTTTGTGTTTTAATTTCTGGATCTTTACATTTATATTTTGGTGTTAGAATAATTTTCTGAAGTACTTTTCATGAAGTTCTATTCAAAATACATTATCACTCGAGGATTTATTACAATCCATTCAATCTTCCTTTTTTTCTTGTTTTTTTTCAGTTTTGCACCATGATGTGTATTTCTGTTTTTTTTTAATAACTGCCAAAACTGAGGAAGTGTTTTGAAAATTCTTCCAGGCAGTTTTCACATCCAAACAATCTTGTTGATAAGACATTTTTGAGTTTTGTGCATATTTAACCTTTCTTTCTCTTACAAAATTGCTTTTTCATTTTTAGTTAATCATGATGCTAATTCCAATTTTTTCAGATGTTTAAATTAATTTCCCTAAATGCAAGTGATATATTAGGAAGAAATTCTTTACTGTGAGGGTGGTGAGGCACTGGAACAGGTTGCCCAGAGAAGTTGTGGATGTGCCATACCTGGCAGTGTTCAAGGTCAGGTTGGATGGGGCATCAAGCAACTTGGTTTAGTGGAAAGTGTCCCTGCCCATGGCAGGGGGTTGGAACTAAATGATCTTTAAGGCTCCTTCTAACTCAAACCATTCTGTGATTCTATGGTTCTGTACGTAAAGATGGCCCACACAAATATGGCAGTTCTAGTAGCTTAGAACCCACACAGACAAGACAGTCAAAAGAGGGAAATGGAAACAGGCACACGAAAAACAAACTTAATTTCTCATATCTGGAGCAGATTTGAAAAGTCTATCCAAGCTTCACCTGCATTATTCATAGCTTTGACTGTGTTAGTTCTTGTTTTTATGAATGAGAAATGAAATAAGAAATGCAGTACAATGGCTTCAGAGAGAAAAGAGGAATCTGAAATGGTTGGTAGGTTGCACTGCAGCTCATTAACCACTGATGAAGATGTTGGAGCTGAATATCTCTGCAAGATGCATAAACATAAGAGAGGAAGCAAAAACAGTTTGCAATTCCTGTAACCCAAAGATGAATGAGAAATAGTTCAAATACTATTCTCCATGTCAGAGTTTTCAGAAAGGCAGTATTTAATACCTAGCCATTTGCAGCTGGACTCTGGACTAGAGGCAGCTCACAGCTTTATATAAGTGCCAATATAAACAGTCCCCAGCAAAAATCCGCATTTATCAATAGATAAAAAAAAAACCCCTATCAATAGATAAAACATCTGCTGCCTTTCCCTGGTCTCAAAATTAAAAGCCAAACACAGTTAAGGGAAAAGGGGTTTTTACCTTGGTATTTAATAAGGATCTTTATGGTGCACCACTTTACCGAGGCGGAATGCGCCGAAATGCCCACACACAACAGATCGCGTATACAATTTATAGACCTTGCAAATTAGCATATCTATCAAAGATTCCCCAGTGAGAGGCTTGAATGATTAGCATGATATCCTCCCATCCTGAGGAATTCCCCCCTGGATGGGCCTATCTTAGTTTACAGGACGTGTTCTAGAGAGGACCTAGGTTTCTCAGGATAGCATAGGGCTTTCTGGCCTCCAGCTGCGAGGCCTCCAGGATGTTTGGTCTCCTGGCTTAATGGAATATTAGGACTATGCTAAATTATTTGGCTTAAGGAATTACAAGTATGCATGCTAAAAGCACTGAGGATACATAAAAGCTATATAAAAGGGTATAGAAAAGGTATAGAAAACAAAAGGAAAAAATCATCATGGCATCCCACCTAGATATATAATGTGTCACAACCGTTTTTTATTTGAAGAAAAGAAGAAGTATATTATGTTGTTGTGGTTATATGTTATTAAACAAGGAATGCATCCTGTACAGGACCAGATTTTTAAAAGATTTTACAGCATGTAAGCATTGCAGAGTCTGTAGCATAGCTGAACCAAATGTATAAAACCATTGCATGGCCGAAAAAAATGCCTAAAAATGTAGATATTATGGAAGTAAAGACTGAAGACAGCTTTATTCAGTTCATTGACTGGTATGTAATTTTCTTCATTTCTGGATTTTCACAGCTTTATTTTACAGTGCTTTCTCTTCTACCTATGTCTACCTACATCCTTGCTTAATGCTGGTTAACTAGTACAATTATCTTTCTTCATTTTTACTTTTTATGTTGCAAATGAGTAGCATATCTGGGTTTTCTGAAATTTTGTAAGGACTTCTATGGCAGATATTTTTTGAGCATTGCTTTATAATGGAGCCTTACTGCTTCTACTAAAATATTTACACTCATCTTATTTTAAATTATCTATTCTGGATATAGCTATTTCTCCAATCAGATCTGTCACGTTTACTCCCTTTCCATTTGTACATTAGCTTTTAGTGTTCCTTTTACTCTATTTTATTACGTTTTTTTTAACCATCAGCGTATACACAGAAGGAGATGCAGGCTATAGCAAAGTAGAACTTTAAGTTTTAAATGCTTAGAGACTTTAAAGTCCTTATAGAAAGAAGATTTATAATTTTATCTTGCTATTATACTGTACAGTTTGAGATAATTATAGGTGGGTAATTATAGATAGATTTGTAGGTAATTATATATACAGAGCGACTCACCGTCCATACTTTGTTCCAGTCACACACCAATGTGATGGATCGAAATGTTGGATTTAGGGAACACAGTCCTCAGTAATATTAGAACAGCTATAAAATTAAGATTGTTGCTATTTGGTAACATGTTTTATAAAGACAGAAATATTAATCTTGGTCTGATTCCATGAACATTCACAAATAAACAGTTTCTGTTACCACCTATTTTACTGTGACTAGCATACATTTTTCCAGTTATGCTGATAAGTCATTTTAGTCTATTATTATGTCTAAGGATCAAGCAGTTTGAGATGACCAGAACAAATCTCCTAAACAAAGACAAAAAGCAGTAAGGTCCAACTATCTGAAGATTTTAGATAATTGAAAAGAGTTTCTAACCTCAGGCATATAAAACCAGAAAGTAATCCAGCAGGTTTTTGATATATTTGTTTCTATTGTCAATGCAAGAAAACTGACAAAATTACCCTGTCTGATAATTCCAGTGCCAACTCGCTTGTGAGTGCCATCTAGATGGTTCTGCAGGAAAACTACAGCCTCAGCCTGGACAGAAGTGGATGCTGCAGGTAAACTGGCTGGCATTGGGGACCTTTGGGCTGCTCTCCAAAGGCTTGATCCCACTAAAATCAATACGATTCTCTCAGTTGGTTTAAATTGGCTTTGGCTCACATCTTAACTTCCCCCAGCCAAGGTCTCCATAGTGAAGATTTCACCTGCTAGTCTAACAGATAGCCAAAGCTCAGGATGACACAGAACTTCACTGGGCGGTACTTGTTAAACTTTGGATAATAAGGACAGTTTTCAACTTAAATTTCTCCACATTATAATGAAAATAGCTACAACTGTGCATAAAACCATCTGTCAGACTATCAGGTATTTCCATAATTAAATGTTAGAAGATGACTTGTCCAACCATAACTGCAAGACTTTTAACATTTTCCACACATTCTCATATTTATGGCGCTTTCTGTGATAACTTGTCCTAACTCGTTAGGTGGAATGTAGTGAAGACTAAATAAGATGTAGGGAAGTTGGCAATTAAATTAATAATGACATCAGAATAAGAGGATTTGTTATAGAAAGAACTGGCCTATTCTTTATTCATAAAACTTGTTGGAAGGGTCATTATTTGTGGTGGCATATAAATGCTCAAGAATACTTACACAGCTATAAATTCACTAGTGTTTGATAGAATATTAATTATGTGAAGAAAATGACACTTCAACACTCTTTTAATGACTATTTTTGCAAGATACATGCTTTAAAAATCAAAATAGAAACATTGTAAGGTTTTGAATCATGACATATCTTATCTGATATACCTTCTGGATATTTTATGTTTAAGACAATAATTTCTTTAGTTACAGTAGTTCAAATATTTTAGTCTCTTCTCTATGGGTATCCACAGAAATTAATCTTAATTCCTCCTGACAGCTCAGTAGCAGATAAGTATCTAGAATAATCACAGCTTTTGTGTTTTAGGGCATTGTTCTGGATTCCCTGTTCACATTCCTGTCTATTTAGGTCCCCGCTGTATAATGACAGTAAAAACAGTTAATTAAATACTTTGCCAGCAATTCTTTTTTCCTCATTTAATTTTATTTCTGTACTGAATGTGCTTAATCAAGGGTGAAAAGCATTTTGTGAAGATTTATATTAGAAAATCAAAAATATCCAGCAAATTAACTGCAAAGTGGGCTACGCCAGTTGCAAGTAGGAGTATAAAGTTAAAGTATGTGCATTCAAAGATTAAAAGGAGAGAAAACAATGAAAAGAAAAATCTCTGACTATTTACCTTCAATGGGTACTAGGACAACGTGTCTTTATTTAATTGTTTGTATGAGGAAAGATAGATGACTGCAGTATGGATATGCAGACTGTCAGATTTGCTTCAAGCCAAATACATTAATAAATGCACTGAAACTTTATTTATGAATTTTGTTGATCTGACTGTAAATCAGATACACTAAATGTTTCTAGTATGTTGCATTTTAAATAATGTGTGAATGATTATGTAAACCATATGACTATTGTCTTCTCTACTGTAAGTATTTAACACATAAGATACAAGGCTTTCAAACTTTTAATGTTTAGGACTAGTAATCTTCATTTAATAGGCAATCGAAGCAAACATTATTTTCAATTCTTAAAAGATAAGTAGTCTAGAAAACCCTCCACTGCTGAAAGTTAATGGATATCCCTTTTTGATAATGTTCTTCTGCCTATTTCAAACAGATATCTTTTGATTTGTTTTAGATTCTAATAGCATTTAAATTTTTACCTCATATTAATTAAATTTTTAGCATTATGCTACTTATCAACATGTAGTTTATCTTGGTGCTGTTATTATAACTAGAAACTATAAAAATAGGCGTATATGTCTTTCACCAATGTGAATGAGAAAATCTGCATTTGAGTTACAGACCTG
This sequence comes from Dicrurus megarhynchus, assembly GCA_013399195.1. NCBI lineage: Eukaryota > Metazoa > Chordata > Aves > Passeriformes > Dicruridae > Dicrurus > Dicrurus megarhynchus. Next base: position 97,940 of record VXAD01012719.1, read on the forward strand.
ATCTGAATTTAAAGTTGACTGGGGGCTCTTGTAAAATGTCAGATGTCTTTGTACATCTGGGTAGGCTCTGCAACAGAACAGAATTCTATAATGGAGATCAGCCATGAACAAATCCCAAGAGCATGTGTGTGGAACATCACTAATTTCGAAGGGCTCTTCTGAGGCAAAGAGCTGTCAAAGGTCATCATGGGGTAAACAGGAACTAATCTGCTGCTATCAGGAAGCAGTATAATTGCACCTTTGTCAAAATTATGATAAGTATTTACTGCAGCATAAATTAATTTGACAAATTACAAATTATGCCAGTTAGATTTATTAGTCAAGCTAAGCAATTTAGAGTGGTACAGTGACCCTTCATCCCTGCCCTGCTGACATCAATTTGTGCCTAGGTCACAGGATGGGAACGTGTCTGTGCTCCTGTTGGATATGCTTTCCCTACACAAACAGATCTAAATGAGTTACAATGGCTGTTAACTTGTGAGCATGAAACTGGAAGAGATGGCTCCAAACATGATGGACAGAAAAAACTTGTCTGTGCTCACTTATGCTGGGATAAATTATCTGGAATTTCACTAATGTCAGCCTACAATTCTGAATGAGAAATATGTCTCACTCTTTATAGCTTATCTCTCTCCAGATAGTCCAGATCTCTTTGTTGCTACATAAAGAAAATATGCATCAGGTAGAAATCAGTTCTACCTTATTGATCATAATGAAGGGCGAGTAGAAAGCATGCTGCATTGTCACCAACATCTGGAAAGGTGGGGGAGGAAAAGGCAGGACTCCCATATTCCTTGCCCCTCCTTTTGCTGTAATCATGAGAAATACAGGAAAAAAAAAATAATGCAAAAAATGAGGAACTATGCAAGAATGTCATTCAGCCCTTCTCTCAACTCTTCTGTTTTATTCAGTCTTGTTCCAGCCATTGGGGTCAGACCACAGCAAAAGTGCTGGCGTGGGCTGATACAATCTTTGTGTTTAGCAGCCCAAGCTGATAAAACAGGGCAATTTAAACGTTCTCCCCTGATTTTCTACTTCGTACCAGAAGGTGAACTGAACAGGGTGAGGAAACACTTGCACAAAGGCAACATAATGGGCAGTCTGTGGACCACCTTAATGCAATAAGGCAGCAAGGACCCTTGCTGGAAGATGTTTATTTTAAGGATTGTTGGTATGATGGGCAAGGTTTTGTATTGTGGAAGATGACACAAAGAAAACTCTGAAAAGGTTCAAATGAGTTACACAAGATGCTTCATAGGCACTGAAGATCATAGAGAATCTGCGCTGGAAGTATGGGAGGAAGGAGGGAGCTTTGGGCTGGACACCAATAATGTCAGACCACAGCAGCTGTGGAATTGGAATTTATATAAGAAATGTTTGAGAAACGTCAAACATACATCTTGTTTGACTTTTGACTTCTTTATTATAACAAAGAAGTAAGGAAATCTACAAAAGGTGATATGATACCATCATGTACAGTAGGGGATACATCAAATCTCTTTTGTATATTTATTCAATTAAGGCTGAATTTTCATTTCTACCTGAATTGTAAACTGAATTCTGTTTACTATGAAACTAAGAGAGCACATTTCTATAATTTCTAAATTCAACTCATTTTCCCAGGATTTTTTCAGGCTTCAGAACTGCACAGAATGATATTGTCTACAGAACTGAGCAAAAAGTCCTCCATGTCATCAGAAAGAGACCCACAAAATTATTGAACAAAGTCAGTCTCAGGAATCTTGAAGATAAACCCAAGGGAGAACAGCTAATGCCTTGATGCCAGCATCTGGTTGTTTCTGTTGAATGCTTCAAAGCAGGGGGAGACTGAACATAATCAGCAGCAAGGACAGAGAGGAACCTTGGAACCTTTTTCATAGAGGCTTGATTCTTACTGGTTTAAAATATATTAAGGAAAAATACTACACTGAAATTTTAAGCCAAGTAAGTTAAAGCTGTCCTGTTCAGGACAGCATTTGTGAATCAGTCTTCTCTTGAAGCATATTCTGATAGACAAACCCCATTTATGGAAAATTTTCAATAGAGTTAGATTATTTTTGAAAGAGACAAAATATATAGTCTATTACTCCATAAATTTACTGAATTTTCCATAAATCTGTGGGTGCTGTGTTCAAGGCAATGTAAGTCCTTCTTGGTTATATTGCATAGATTTAAAAGAGAAATCCATTTCATAATTTTTTTAAAATTTTAAAGCAAAAAAACTTGATGTTCAGGTTGTTAGAGACTAGCCGTGCCAAACTCACTGAAACCATGCTATCCAGAGTACCACCAAGAGCTATTTATATATATATTTTCCATATAAATGATCACAGAAAGGAATTATTCTTAATGTATAAAATCTCATCCTTAGTTAAAGACTGTTCGAGATCCTTCCTACCATTTTATTCTCTGGGTACTTATTTTCACTCATTCCAATAAATTAAGTATTCTTTAGTCAGATTCAGGTTAATTATAAACTGGATAAGGATATTAAAGAAAGAATAAAGGAATAACTGACACAGAATAAGTTGTTTAAATGATTGACCAACAAGATTCCTTTATATTCTCAGAATTTTAGTTTGAGGGAAAGCCTTGAATAGACATAGAATCATAGAATCATAAAATACCCGGTGTTGGAAGGAACCCCTGAAAATCATCAGTTCCAACTCCTTACCCTGCACAGGATACCCCAAGAATCACAGGAGATGTTATCTGAGTCCTTCCTGTGTGTTTGTTGCAGAAGTAAGAAATAGCACTCACTGCCTTGAAATAATACAGTCTGCTTTACTGCTGGGATGTAAGCGACCCAAGCCTTCAGGAAGATGCAGCAACAGAGCTAAGGCTAAAACTTCCTGCCACATAATCTTAACTCCATTTAACAATCCAAGAGGTATTTTAACAGTGAAACCCTTTACCAAGCTCTTCCAACAGTATTTCAGTCTTGCTTTCAGAATAATCTTCTAATCTGACTGCTCTGTAGCTCCTTTACTGAAATGTGTAAGTGTTTGGTTAGTGAGACAGCCAAGCTGTTGTGATAATTATGTTTTCTATAGACTTTGTTTTGGGTAGAGGTACTGGCCATCCTATCTGATACAGATCCCTCTGCAAGCTGGAGGAAGAAGAGTGGCATCAAAATACCCATCCAGCCAAATCCACTAATTTCTTGATGAACTCCGAAGGGCTTGTGCATACTCTGCTGTGATCAAAACGTGGACAGAAATTTATATTAACTGAAACTGGATATAGTATAGGGTAGACAGAATATGGAACGTGGAGCACCAAAATCCTCTCTTGCTGTACCCACCAAGTAAATCCTGTATACATACTAGTGGTATGGTTGATCACTGCATTTGTACTTTAGAAGAGATTTTCATCTGTTCTACATTGCCACAGATGTCAAAATTGGTCAATTTTCTTTTACACTAGCTTTTTTTTTTTTTTTTTAATGGCACCAAAACAGTATATTCCTTTTAACCTGCTTACATCATTTCAGGAGCTTAAAACTGTTTTATCTACACATTCCTTTCTGTAAACTGTCCCCTACAACTGTACCAGAGGACTGTGATGTTAAATCTTACAGATTAATATAAAGAGGTGGGAGGAAGAGAAGAACTTTTAATATGAAAGTGGAAATAGATGTTTTGATGATACCTTCTGGCATAAAACTATAATATTTCTTCTTCACCACTTTCTCACACAATAAGAATAAAAGAGAACATCAGGAACATTAGACAGAAACAAATCTCTTAGATCATCACTCCCACTTGACTAAGGCTTATCATCTCTTTTGGGTAAGCTTATTCTCATTTAAATAGCTCTCATGGAAATGGTTTGGTGCACAACTTCCAGACTCCTGCTTGACTCTAAAGTTAACATTTTAAGTTGGTCTGAACATGTCTTTGACTATTCCTGTAACATTTGTTTTCTTTTTCTTCTTCTTCTTTTCTTGGTGTTTTGTTTCTGGGTTTTTTTTTAGTGTATCTGATATACATATTTAGTGCCTCAACTGTCTACTGCCAATGTTTTTGAGAGGAAAATAATTTTTGTTTTACAACTGTAAAGGTCATCTAAAGTAGAGATGCCAAAATTTAAGATTGATAATCTGCCTATAGAATCCTAGAGTTGTTAAGGTTGAAATACCTCAAAGATCGAGTCCAACCATTAACCTAACTCTGCCATCTTCACCACTAAACCACGTCCCCAAGTACCACATCTAGACATTTCTTGAACATTTCCAGAGATGGTTATTCTACCACTTCCCTGTGCAGCCTGTCCCCATGCTTGACCACCCCTTCAGTTAAGAAATTTTTCCTAATATACGGTCTATCTAAGACTGATCCCCTTCATGAACCATTTGATATCACTCAAGATGATCTGCTTCATACCCTTCCCCCGCACCAAGGTCAGGCTGACAGGCCTGTAATTCCCTGGGTCCTCTCTCTGGTCCTTCTTATAGAATGGCCTCACATTTTCTCATCTCCAGTCACCTGGAATCTCCCTGGTTAGCCAGGACTGCTGGTAAATGATTGAAAATGGCTTGGTGAGCTCTGCCAGCAGCTCTACCAGTACCCTTGTGTGGGAGCAATCCAGACCCATGGACTTTTATGTATCTAAGTAGCATAGCAGGTCACTGACTGTTTCCACTTGGATTATGTGAGCTTCATTCTGCTCCCCATCCCTATTATAATTTATCTGGAAAAGAAAAACAGAGTTATCTTCATTCAGTTTTCTATATTTGCAGATAAATTACTTCCATGAATACTCTGTAGAAATATTTAAATTTGTCTTCATCAAAATTTATTTCATTTCAATAAGGATTAATCTTCATTTGTCCCCTCTTTGTCCTGAATTCAGACTCTTGCAAACTTGTTTGCTGCCACAGATATGAGGATATGTAGCAATTACTATTGTGAACAATCTTGATTTTTCCTCTAACAAAGCTTGAGTGCCCCTTGGCAAGGTCTCTGCATTCAAAATGTTATTCAGCACAAAGTGAACTTGGTTATATATTACTTAAAAGCTTGTACAGTCATTTCTACTTCTGCAAAATGTGTATGATGTCCTGAATTATTTTACATAGTTTTACAGGAACTATATTCACACAGGGAGAAGATTGTATTGTAGATAAAATATGTTTAGTACACGCTGTGGAAAATTTCTATTTAAACTCTAAACATTAAAAATTGAAATGTAATCAGTAGAAAAAATTTTTAAAAAGGTTGAATGGAAGAAAAAATATCTAATAATTGATAACAATAAAATATTAACACACTACGTAGGTACTGCTAGTATCATAGAATCATAGAATTATTTGGCTTGGAAGGGACTTCAAAAGATCATCTAGTCCAACCCCTCTGCAGTGGGTGGGGACACCTATCACTAGACTGGGTTGCTCGAAGACCCGTCCACCTGGTCTTGAACAATTCCAGGCATGGGGCATCCACAGCTTCTCTGAGCAGCCTTTTCTAGTGTCTCGCCACCTTTGTAATAAAAGATTTCTTCCTTATACCTCACCTAAACTGACTATTTTCAGTTTAAAAATATTGTTGCTTGTCATATTGCTGCAAGCTCATGAATAAAGTCTCTCTCTACCTTTCTTATAAGCCCTCTTTAGGTATTGGAAGACCACAATAAGGTCTCCCTGGAGCTTTCTCTTCCCCAGTCTGAACAATGCTATCTTTCTCAGCCTGTCTGCACAGGAGAGTTATTTCAGCCCCTCGATGATACTCATGGACAGCTCCCAACCTGTTTTAACAGGTCCATGTCTGTCTTGCTGCTTCCCAGAGTTGGGAGTACTCCTTTTGGGTCCCTTCCAACTCAGTTTATTCTATGATGGTGATGATATTCCAGGAGAGTACTCCAGGTGGAGTCTCACAAGAGCAGAGTAGAGGGACAGAATGACTTAATTTGGCCTGGGGACCACACCCCTTGGTTTGCAGTCTGGGATCATAGAATCATAGCATAGCTTGAGTTGGAAAAAACCTTTAAAGTCCATCTTCTCTGCTACATACAGGGACATCTTCAACTGGATCAGATTGCTCACGGCTCTGCTCAACCTGACCTTGAATGGCCCCAGGGATGGGGCATCTACCGGCTCTCTGGACAGCCTGGTCCAATGTTCTGCAACATTCCCATTTATTCATCCATGATTAGCCTCAATTCCTTCTCTGCAAGGCTGCTCTCAATCCATTTGTCACCCAGACTGTACTGATATAGATTGAAGACCATAACTTACATCTCTAAAGAAATCTAAATATTTGAAAAATATTTCTACTGGTAGATACTTGACCTTGAACATGCAATATTTCAGTATTCACTAGTTTGTTTTATATTTTATCTTAAAACTAATAATTCATGCAAAATAATTTTGAATTTCAACAGACAATTGATTTTAATAAAATTATTCAGGCTTTAGCTGAGAATAGAATATAGGCCAAAACATCCATAGGGAAGTAGTTTTGTATCAGGCAGGAAGATGAAGGAGAAAGCAAGAAAGGATATCAGAATGGATATAAATACTGATATTCCTTAACATCATCTTATACTGCTAGCTTTATTGAAAATAATCATCTATAGTAATTGTAAAAATTGTAATGGTATTGATACTTTTACAACTGTTTCCACAATGAAAATCTTGGGTTATTTAAAAGTAAACACAATGCCCTTATTAATTGCTAATATATATGAAACTATTTATGCTTGGTTATAAAGATGTCAACAAAAGAATCTGAAAAATTTAAAATAAAACAAATTACGGGACAAATTAGCCTTTTCATTGTAAGTACTTTATTAAACTTCATGGAGAAGACCCAAATGCTGGTATTTTTCACTTCAAAAGGCAGATGAAGATTCTAAAAAAATAACCTAAACTCTCATCTTGACCATTTGCCAACTGAGATGTAAAAACCACAGTTTAACTCCCTGAAATTTATAATAATACCTTGATCAGATTATTAGTTACATTTTCTGTACTGGAATATGTTTTATTTCAGAATTTATCCCCAAGTTTATTCTGTGGGAGACAGCACAGACTAAAAAGCAGCATAGATCTGATTTAGTAAGATTGTCTTCAAACATTAAAACTACAGCAAAGTAAGAATTGAATTGCAAGCAGAAAAATTATTCTAAGTCAATATGAAAATTTTAGAATTTGTATCACTGAAATTAAAAGTAATTTAAATGCCTTCTGCCCAAACAAACCAAAACCAAAATCAAAAGTAAATTATTTTCTCTTGTAAAATGGCACAAGCACATAAATATACATCAACTTTTGATGATGCTAAATCAGTCAAGACAGATCTCTTTTAATGAGGTTTCATTTTTTTGCCTAAGGTTAATGTGAAAGTCATTCCTTCATAAGAGAAAAACAGGTGCGTATTGTGAAGCTCTGACTGATTACCAATGATTGTTGAACCACAGCCACTTTTCAGGATATGAAGGTAGTAGTGAGTTTCCACGGAGAAAAAAGTATCAGATAATACCTTTACAAATCTATGGCTTTACTTTGTAAGTCATTGGTGTTTGTTCCTCCAATGAAATATTTGAAGTGTTAGCATGTGAGATGCATAATTTGGAAAAGAGTTCACAAAGTAGCCCTTCAAGCTTTTTTAAAAATTTATTAAATAGAAGAGAAACAGTGATTTCATTTTTACTCACATCTTATAAGCTTCATTACACCTCAAATAAATATTTCAAATGTCACATGAAACTCAAGGGATGCTGCAGAAAATACAGTCACATTTGTACAAGAGCAGCAGAATCTAGCCCACTGTCTGCAATTTCAGGCAAAATAGAAGTTGTCTCTGATTCTTATCAGGTCAGATACAGTTAGTCCTATATTTTTGTGTGACGCATTACACTGAAATGTCTTTCATTACATGCTTCTGCAGTAGCTTAGAGTAGATAATTTGAAAGATATGGAAAGCTGAGAGAGCTGCAAACAGTCCAGAAAGTCCAGAGGTCATCTTAACAGAGCTTCATCTCTGCAGAAAAGGATGAGGCTTGTATAATTGAGACATGTTTTTCTAATATATACCCAAGAAAATAAGTGAAAGACTACTTGGAAACTACGAACAATTTCATCATATTCTTGGCTCTATCCTTCACACTCTACTGTAAATATGACCAGAAACCTAGAGAAGCAGCAGCTCTCTTTTTTTCAAAGTAAGTTTCACTGTGTGTCTTCCAGCTGCTATTTGGACTTTATATCCACTTCAGGAAAGCTCCAGGGCAACAGGCACTTTAATAGCCCAAAGAACACTTAGTCTAACTGTGGGGTGCGGTTACAAAGTCAATTCAGTAGAGATTCATTGAATCTGAATGAAAAAAACACAATAGGAAACCTTGTTGGTAGCTAAAACCAGCTGCACAAGAACTAAGTGTAAAGCCAAGAAGTTAATTTGCTCATACTGACCTAGAGTTGTTTTTGTCATAAAAAATAAAAGAAAAAAACCCCCTAAGTTTCTATGTGATTAGGATATGACAAAGATAGAGAACAGTCCTCTGTCTCCTCATGCAAAATCCATTTATTTATTACAGTGCTAATTTGTCAGCCTTTTAGTTTAGCTGTACGTAGGACCAAGGTATAAATTAAAGACCTTCATCCATGAGAGTCATGTTTATTTCTCATCGTGAGAGTCCAGTTTGACTGGCTCAGTTGGCTATATAGAGTACTAGTAAAATGCTCATCCATCCCTGTCAACCCTGTACCTAAAAATAAAGGCAGCATCTTACCGAAGGAGTGAATAATTCTGGGCTGCATGGCAATGTGCATAATTATTCAGGCTGTTCTGAAGTACTTGGAGTGACAAATAGGAGAAGGTTGAGAGCCCTGATTTTTTGTTTTGTTGTTTGCTTTGGGATTTTTTGGGTTTTGTTCTGATTTGGTTGGGGGTTTTTTGTGGTGTTTTTGTTGTTTTTTGGTTGGGTATTTTTTGTGTATACAAAGATTTAGAAAACTGAGACAGAGAGAAAGCAGATGTTCTTGTGTAGAGTTTGAAAAAAGTAGACCTCTAAGGGTTTGGAAATTTAGCATTTTGTTGCAAAATACATGAAACAATATGTGTAAAAATACATTTGTTCTCATGATACATATACTTGATAATGGCTGGTGAGTTTCTTTTATTCTGATTGTAATGTTGGCAGGCAGTTCAGGAGAACAGCTCAAAAGTTTGTTTTAAAAATGTATTTAAGCTATAGATTCTGAGAAAAAGGGAAGGATCATTAACTGACTTCGTTATCATGACTTGTTCATGCTGTGAACATGTGAATGAGTCTTCAAATGTGCTATTGCTTATACTGTGTAATTTGCTTTTTGGTCTGTATAATATTCTGTAATTTTCTTTGCTTCAGAAAACCCATTTTCTAAATGTCTCTTGTTTTGCTTTGATGATATGAAAGATAATGAAAGTGATGGAAATACTTTTCACTGTTTAATTATCAAAAAAACCCTTTAAATAGCTCCCAAAACAAAAAAAGGAAGAGTGAACATAAATACCATAAAAATATTGCTGTCTTCTGCTCATAAATATTATGCATTGCTGCACACTGGTATATATTTCTTAACAGTTAGAATCAGTTTTGCATATATTAAATGTGTTGAATGCGATTGAATATAAGAATATTTTGTAAGTAACTTTACCAGAAATGAAATACTGGAGCTTGATAATAGGCAAATTTCTTAACAGAACAAATAATATTTTTAAAAGATGGAATTATTGTAAGTACCAGTTCTTCAGTCGTATTTGACAACAGCACCCTGTATGTCATACAGTATAATTAACACATTGTCTGGCAAGAGCTAGAGAGACAAGGGTTGGAGAGACAGCGAAAGCAATCTACACAAGAGCAGTGTTCTTAATAGCTACAATGTGTAACAATTATAAGGACACTTTGACAGCAGAATGTTTTTTTTTTAATGGCTTTATATTTAGTTCCAGGTACTTAATTCATTCAGTTATAGGTAGCGGAGCACTTAGTACTGTTTTCAAAGAAAAATTCTATAATAATTTCAGAAATAAAACAATGAAGGGAAGAGATAAAGACATTAATAATGATAAAAATTATTAAAAAAAACAACCCAAATCAAACCAATATAATTTAAACCTCACTGTTCCCATTTTTATAATTTATGTCCTACAAGCTGGGTCTCAATAAGGTGAATAAACATGCCTTTCCTGCTGCCCTGACTATGGCATGTCTTGAGATCAGGATATGGATCTGACTCTTCTGACTCTGAACACTTCAGTGTGAAACCACTGTTATTTTCAGAGCTCCTTCCCCTGCAGAATATTCCTGAATCCCTCCTGTCTTCTTCCAGAAGTAAATTGCACAAAGCTTTTGGCAGAATAGAAACTGAAAAGCCACAGTGCCTTCAGACACAACAGCTTTTACCAGTCTTCAAAATCAACACACCTTTGAGGGTAATTCTGATGAAATTCACTGTTTTTACTGATATGGCTTTTTAATTGTTTTGCTTTTTGCTTCTTTTCTTTTCACCTAATAAACATTTAATGAGAAACAGTGGCACAAGACCCAAAATATCTATTAAATGTCCTAATCTTCACAGTAGCAGTCATATTCTCATCTATCTCATTTTACTCTCTTTACTTAAAATCTTTCCCTCAATGTCAGCTGAGGCAGCCAAGTTTCCCATTCCAGTTCCTCCAGAGGCTAGGACATGCCCTTGGGAAACTAGGAGAGGTTTACAGGATGTCGAGAGTTCAGTACCTGCAGGTTCTTGGTTTGTTGCCTGGCTGTCTCCAGCAGGGTCTCTCCAATCAAGACTCAGGTTTAATTGTTGGAGCAATTTATTCCAGGAACTGCTCCCACAAAGCAAAGCTAATAAGACTGAACCTGTTTTGGCTCTTTCAGCCCTGCAGAGATAGTCCTCTGTAAAAACACCAGAAGACTCTGCTCTCAAATGTGGCCCCATGCATTCATACTGTATTCTAAGTTAGGTAATACGTATTTCCAATTTCAAGTGACTGTGCTATATTTAGGTCACAACATTTTGTCTGGTTAAAATGCAGCTTTTACACACTTTAAAGTGAAAAATATGTCCTGTACATGAAGTTTGAGAAAATATGGTCAAGTGCTGTGGAAGAAGCCTGTCTATTTTTACGTGGATCTAGACTCAGCCAGGGTGGATACGAGTCCATCCATGGTGTACACAATAGCTCCAAAGGTAAATCTGGATCAGGTGAGGCAGCAGTTGCTTGTGGGGGTTGAATCAGAGACATTCAGTTCAGGCCATGGCGAAGCTGAGCCCCTGCACTGCATCCCCCTGATAGAGGTAATAATCATATTTGTGGGGCTATAACCTGTGTCCTGGCACTGATCTTTTGTTATGGTAGCTAAAGACCAAATTAATAAAGACATTTGTTTTCATAGATGCTTTCTCCAAATAAATCCCTATGCATTTAACGATTTTTCAGTTTTTATTGAATGGAAATTCTCCTATCTCCTAAACGACGTTTTTGGCATACATGTGGTAAATTTATAATGAGAATTTTTACCTTTTTTTTTTCTTTTCTAATTTATTATAAGCCATGGATTTGGGTAGTATGAACTCTGAAAAACTAAATAAATATAGGTGACATATATGAGACCCATAGTACACTGCTGAGTAAAAGTAATAGAAAACCAGTGTTGCTATAAAAATAATCTAAACATCCTCATGTGGATGGTTATTGCATTTAAAATATGCTCTGAGGGACAGAAATAATAATAATTAATGCTTTGCACTTACATGTCACCTATTATCTGAAGATTTTGAGTTCTGCACATTATTATCTCATTAAACCTTACAAAACCCTTGTGAGGGAAGAAAGTGCTTTATTAGAGATATTTTACAGAGGTATTCATTTAGGAAAAAACATGGAATCTCAGTAGAAATATTAACCCCTATTGCTAACATGAGTTAGAAACCAAATGCCAAAATTTTGCCCCTTAAGAAAGGGCAGAAACAAATAAAGAAGTGATTAAAATTATTCTCCTAAAGAGAAGACATTTAAATTAGAGTTTAGTAGCTTTAAATAGTACTTTGGAAGGACTGTTTAAGAAGGCAAAGACAGAGAAAGGGTTGCCCAGAGAAGTTTGAGATGTTCTATTCTTAGAGATTTTCAGAAATTTACTGCAAAAGATTCTGAACAACTTGCATGTAGCTCTTTTTTTTTGAGCAGAAGTTGGAAAAATTATCTCCTAAAGTTATATTCAAGCCAATTGTTTTGTGATTTTTTTATAATCAATAATACAATTCAGATATTGAACTCTCAACTACATAACAATTTTTAATAAAAATTCATCTACCATAGCCATTTACCAACTACACATGAGTAAAGAAATAACCTATCACAATTTTCACTCCGAGGAGAGAATAAATCATAGATTTCCTACAGGGTTACAGCCTCCTTTGGGCACATCCACCTGCTCCAGCACTGGCTCTGCTCTCCTTCCACAGGCGGATCTCTGCTCCCCTGGGCTGCAGGGGCACAGCTGCCTCACCATGGGCTGCACCATGGGCTGCAGGGGTTTCTCTGCTCCAACACCTGGAGCACTTCCTCCTTCTCCTTCTGCACTGACCTTGGTGTCTGCAGAGCTGTTCCTTTCACATATTCTCACTCCTTTATTGCTGCAATTGACACTGCACAGTAACTTTTTCCTCTTGTTAAATCTGTTCTCCTGGAGGCACTACCAGTCTCACTGATGGATTCAGCCTTGGCCAGTGGCAGGTCTGACTTGGAGCCAGCTGGCTTTGGCTCTGACTGACACAGAGGAAGCTTCTGCAGCTTCTCAGAAGTGCTACCCCTGTAGCCTCCCCTGCCACAAAAACTTTGCCACACAAACTCTAGGCAAGTCTTATAATTTAAAATATTTAATTTAGGCTTAGGTTTTTTGTTCATCCTTTTAATTTTTTTAGTGTTCTAGCACACATATTTTGTTAGACCTTCCATCTACCCACTTACTACCTGTATAAAACTTCTTATGTGCACTGAACTGTTTGATTATTGATTTTTTAAAAAATTTATAAGGATAGTGATAAATAAAGTATACCATGTATAGAGTTTATTGACAGAAGGGACTTCAACCTGTCTCTCTTTAGACAAAAGAGTATTACAGTTCACTTGTTCCTTCTAGAAAGACATATAGCCCTATTTACAGATACGAAGATAGAGAATACAGAGGACTTTCTTGTATCTTCATCACTAAAGAGACCACTGCTGCCTGTTTTCTACATCACAGAAGTTTACTTATAAGCTATGACACAACCCTCCATTATTGTTTCCTCATAAACTGAACCCTTACATCTTTCTCTATAAAGTGTTTAATCAATTTTAGACATTCAGCACTGTCCATTCCAATTTTTCACCAGACTTTTTTACATGAGCAGACAGTGTGCTGTCCTGACAATGTCTCAAGTGTAAGGGAAACTGAATGTCCATACTAAACAGGCTTTAGTTTCTCTATCTTGTCTAGACTAATACTTCTAGTGGACTGGAGAACTTTATTAAAACATGGCTATGCAATGGAGGTACAGTGCAAATAACTACCTTTAGCCATGCTAACTCCATCTTCAGCATTGGCTACTGGCATTATTTAAGTTTTGATATGAGGTGTATTTTTAGCTTGTCCCCTTTCATTATAGAAAATAAGGGAAAAGAAGTTTCCATTGTTTTTAACTTAGTTTTGAAGCAGATGAACCAACATTTTTAATAATAGCATGAGTTATTGATTCTTTAAAAAAATGAGACAAAATAGAGCATTAGATCACACATTAAAAAATTCAGTCCTAAAGTTAGATTTCTAAAATATATTTTCCTGGATAAAACTTGAGCTTCTAGATTACATAAGTGCTTTTGACAATTGCCTTTTTAAACACCTTGAGATTAAACTGCTTATGAATTATTCATGGTTAAAAATAAGTTTGCCTGTGACAGACTGCTCTCTTAAAATTGCTGTTAGTCCAAGTGTTTAGGCCATAACTCTGCAAATACTTCTCTCCCCACCCTAGAAAATAATTTTATAGGAATATAGGAAATGAGAAATTTTATTAGTTTTGAAGAACTTCGAAGAACCTACAAGAGCAAATGGATATACCAGATTTATATTGTGAATGTTCTTTTCAGTACTGCTTATGACAGTGTCAAAGTTTAATGCTAATGTTTCTCCCAAAGTACTAAGAGCAAGTGAAAACAGGTAACAAAGGAAAATACAGGCTAGTGAAATAAATCCAAAATTAGATATCAGAGACTTCATAAATAAGCCAAAATCTCTCCTAAAAGTATAAAATAAAATATTTTCAGGGGTCAAATTTTAAAATGGGCACTCAATTGAAATTATTTTCTTCTCATTTCTTTCTTCTATGTGGGTTTATTTTTACAATTTTCCTCAGGGACAGGTCAAAATTGGTTGTGCAGGTAAAGAGTAGGAACATTTGGTAGACAGAAAACCTTTTTTATCAGTTATTTAATATCTACAGTTTTTTTATTTTTAAAAGTGTCACTGATAGGAAATCATACTCCAATGACTAAATTATTGTGTAGTCCCATATGGAATTCTAGACACCCTTTTCTGAGTCAAACTAGACTATATAGATTTTTAATATGATTAATTTTTTTTTTCAATCTGTCCATTAAACTCAGTCTTGAAGCCTTTAAAGACAGGGGAACTTACCAAAGATTCACATAACAAGAAAAAAAAAAAAACAACAAAAATATCTTTTGTGACGACCCAAGATGTAGATTAAAAAAGACATTTTACATCTCTACTGCTTAGTTTCTGACAAAACAAGTAAATTATATATATTAAGAAAACTACAACTCTTCAAATAAAACTGGAGTAATGAAACTGTAAATGTATAGTTTTCTGTACTTTAGATTATCCTGCCTACTAATTATCGTAAATGCTTTAAATTGTATATAGATATTTTTTGCTGATTATGTGTTCTTACAGATAAACCCAGACTTCCAACTCTAACCACCGCCTATACAAGTTCTGACATCACCAGTGAATGAGATCAAGGTTCCTTAATAATTCTCTTTGTTCCCATTATTCTTATTTTTCTTTCTAGGGCAACATTTTTAAACTATATAAGAAGAAAGCTACATGACTTCTACAATAAAACAAACAAACAAACAAACAACAAACCCTATCCAGTCAACTTTCTTTTAAATGAGTTTTGACATTGTAGGAAAGAATAGAAGAAAAGGCTGCTGTGACAGGAAGGTCAGTCTCATATGTCAGTACATATTACTTCAGATATATTTATTCTCTGTTTTCAATTGCAAATGTTGTATATTAAACTTTTGAATATTTGCATTACTTTTAAAATAGAATTTGATTGAGGTCTAGGGCTTCGACCTATCTTGTTGCTGGCTGAATAATCTGCTTTTTTGGTTAATGATCATATGAATACAATAAGAAGTAAAAGGTAATATAATTTACCATTCTTCTTTTTCATTGTTTGCTCTACAGTGGAATTTTCTTTTCTTCTTATTTTAAAATGGGTTATGGCTTGATCTAAACCCTTCTGAAAACAGCTCTTGCTTTAGAACCAAAGGAAGGCAAGCTAAATTCCATTTCATTTAGTAACAATCAGAATAGTAGAGGTCATTGTACTCAATTTCAGCTCCCTGTCATGACTGAACAGAGGCTTAGAGGCTTATGGTACTTTCCAAGAAATTATATAGCAAGACAAAATCTAGTATATAGATTTGGCACTACGGGGGATGAGAAAGTTTAGACATAGATAATGCAGTCTCTTATAAATCTTGGAAGAATCTCCCTCATTTCTATATAAGCTTGATATAGCCCTTTGGGTATTTACTGATATTCGGTGTAACCGCAGTAATTTTATCACTTTTAGCATGAGATGTTTGACCTTGTTCTAAACATCCATATCTTAATACATAAAGATGCAGTGAGATAATGTAAGCAAACAAAATTAAAGTTGTATTACTAGAAACTACCTTTATGGGCAAAAATCTCAAGGGGTGTTGTTAATGACTCTTTACTCATATGTAAAAAATCTTGACTATGTAAAATATTCTACTAAAACAGAAAAGGCTAATTATAGAGGTAGCTCATAACCAAGATTAATAATGACAACCACATAATGGGTTTGTATTAAAAAGAGAAAAAAGTCTATTGAGCAGCGAGAGCATAAGGGAGAGAGCAGTATTGCAAACAGAGATTACACTGAAAAGAGCATTTGACATTTATAAAAACTTGATAGGTTTTAATCCCAAGCAGACTTTGTCCTTTTTCACATAACACTATGACATTTTGTCTGACCATTGCCTTCCCTTTGCCAGACATCTTTTCTTGACTGCATAAGCATGAAACAGAACTAAATCCAATATGTATTTAATAAATTTGTGTTTGGGATAGAATTTGCAAAGAAATCTAAATTTCTAATTCTGAGGCAGTAGCAATTAAAAAAAATTTTTATGATCTATCATTTTAGCTCATGATTCAATTCTTCCACAATCTATATGCAGTCAGATGAGCTTACTAACTAAAAAGAAAAGAAGTCTGAATTCTGGCACAAAGACAATTTCCTAACTCTTGTAAGTTAATGCATTTAAAATGTAAGTTATGCATTTTAAAAATATTTTTCATATGTTTACCTTTAAAAAACTTTACAAAACTTTTCCAGTATTTACAATTCAAACTAATTGCAAAATATGCAGAATTAAGTGAAAAGTTTGCTGTTGTTACTAGTATTTCACACTTACTTTGTCAATTAAAGTGACATGGTTTTGTTTAAGTGAATGGAAACCTTAGTCTTACTTTTTTTTTTCCTTTTTACCATTTAAAACTAGAAAAATGCCTTACAGTTATTTTAGAACTGAGTAAATGGTTGGGGGGGAACAATGGTCACAATTCTAAATTTTGCAAGATACTGCATTGAAATGATAAGTACCTCAATGCAAAAGAGCTCTATTAATATCTAGAGTATGGCTTATTGGAAGTTAAAAAGTCAAACAAAATCAAAAGACTGATATATGTCACCCCAATTCAAATTAGAATATTTCATTCTTGAGTTTATAGCTTTTAAAGTCTTGTTCTCTACTGTAATGAAAGATAACTGTGAAAAAGAGGTACTTCAACTGCCTTTATTCTGTTCTTGATGCAGTGTGACAATTTGTGTGTATCTTCAAAATGCTCACACTTTCCATCTTAAACTAGATTTTTGTAAAGTCATCTGTTACACAGTCTAATAAATGACCTTGTTAAACTCCCGAAGTGACCATGAGAGTTCTCATACCAGCATTTGGGGTGACATTGGTACAGTGAATAGGTAGGTAATAATCATATGCCAAATGGAAAATCACCTGGAACTGGATGATAAGAAATATCTTCAGAAGACCACGTCTTGAATCCCTTTCATCCCTAATATCTGCCTCCAACCTCTTCAAGAGTAAAGCCTGGAATCCTTTATCGAGAATCAATACCTGTACTCATCTTTCAGTGTTTTAAGTGGTAAGACACAAGAGATTGACAGGCATTTGTCAGAACATTGTGGGCACTTACAGACTTTTGTGACCATGCTCAGCTTCCTTGATGCTTCCTCTGGTGCTTTGACATGGGGCCATGAACCCCATTTAATCCCAATACCTTGTTGTAGTCATGCCATAGGATAAAGTTTCCAGCTGTGCCTCTGTGCTGTCTCCAGGATGGACTTCAGCCCTACACTGTAGGTAGGTGCACCCTTCAGCCCTACTCTGCAGTCTTTCCACTGGCCCTGTTTGCTCCTGGTGAACTTTGTCAATGAATTCCAGACCTGGTTCATGCTCACTCTGTCTGGATTGCCCTCTGCTACCAGTCCCGTTCACTGACCACAATTTTCAGCCCCTAATTGTGCAGCACTGTCTGCACTGCTCTCTGACAGCGTGTTCCTCTTACTTTACAGCTTTCTAATTTGAATCGCAACCAATTAAATGAAAGAATCTGATTTACAGTTTCAGATGCTGAAGTTATTTGCACTGATATAATCTATTACCAGGATAGTGTCCTAGCCTCAAGGTCATCAGATATCTTGTGAAAGATGCAACCTTCACCTTTTTCTCTTAGTCGGTGAAGAAAGAGTACACAAAATAAGGTAAGAAAATGTGGAGATAGAGACAAAAATGGATGGCTTTTTAGCCTGATGATTTAAAAAAACTGTTTAGAGAGAGAACTCTAATTGTTTTGGCAAAATTCGTGTCTTCGCTGGAAGTCTATAGAAAAGACCTTGCTGTTGTGAGTCATCCAACCACAAGGCAACAAAAGCAGTCCACTTTGTTTCTCAGGTTATGCAATCTCTTTGAAATCCCATGTTGTGGCTGATGTGCCCCTATTTTGACTGAGTCTTGCTTTAAGATGGTTGCAGAATTTAAACCGTGAGCCAGTTCCTTGTATCATAAGATCACAGAAAGGTTGGGATTGAAGGGATCTTAAATCTGATCTAGTTTCAATTCCCCTGCCATACTTGGCACCAACATCCCAGTGAGACCATGAAATTTAAGCAATATAAGAATGGAATTGTAATAAAAGCAGAAGCTGTTTTGCACACTAACCGAACACTCAAGGTGGACCAATTTTAAGACCAAGCCTAAAGGTTCTCACTTCCCTAAAGATATCTGAAGTCTTCCAGGTTAGCCTCTTACCAGTTTGCATCTACAATGAGTATCCCAGATACTACATATCATCGTGTACTTCAATGTAAGAGGTCAATAAAAACATATAAGTTTTAACATGCAGTATAAATTATCACCTCTTCTAACAGGTCAGCCATTACATATGATAGAACAAGTTCAAAACATCTTACAGTATCAAGTCATTTTTACATCAAAAATGGAGGTTCTTAATACTGTATTAAATTGTTTTCTGTGCACTTATATGAGAACGATAATAGTCTGAAAACTCCACATCAGTAAACTCACAGAAAGCCGGAAAGATGTACATTACAGGCAGAAAGAGTGAAATGGAGAAAGAGAGCATCAATTTTATAATGCATTTGTTTCAGAGCAGCAAATGTGTTAGTGTTTACTGATATGCTGATAAGCATGAGGTACCCCAGTTTAGAAACAGAGCAAAACACAACTGTATCTGCTATTCATGCATATACATCCCTATAGGTGCAATCTTTTTCTAATGCATAGGAAAAATTAAAAGACTTATGGAGAAAATGCTCCTTTTCTCAAAAAATCCCCTGTGAAATTATAAATCCAGCTATATTAATATCTGCAGATAAATAAGTGTGGAATAAAAATTACCAGAGACACTAGCTCTAAGCAACATCAGCTAGCAAATCATCCACCTGAGATGCAA
Source organism: Dicrurus megarhynchus (assembly GCA_013399195.1). Classification (NCBI taxonomy): domain Eukaryota; kingdom Metazoa; phylum Chordata; class Aves; order Passeriformes; family Dicruridae; genus Dicrurus; species Dicrurus megarhynchus. The sequence continues at coordinate 117,254 of VXAD01012719.1, forward strand.
TGGTAAGGACATAATTTCAAGCTACATTGAATATTGCATAGTATAATACAAGCCATTTTGAAAGAAAATTAGATGCATAATTTCCTATACAGACTGCATGAGAAGTCCAATCAAACTAAATAATTTTGTTCTACTGACACATTTTTGCTATCCGTAGTGTCAGTTTCCTGCAATTTTTTCCTCCCACTGTGTTATTATTTTTGGTGAGGAAGAGTGCCACAGAGCCATGAGGTACATCTTGCACTAATCAATATATCAGAACAACAGCTATGAAACTCATTTCCAAAAAAGATTACATAAAGTTTGAAGAAGAGACAGTAGTGAGCAGACCCATAAATGAAAATCTGTAGGACTGTCTCTCACTTTCTCATTTGCCTTACATATATTTTAATTTATAACAAAGGCAGAAATTTCATGAGATAGAGACGATTGAGACATTTATAATCCCGTATTAGTAATGCCAGAACTGAAAAGGTCATATAAACAGTACAGTTCTTATGAAATATAACAACAAAAATATATTTCCATCAGACTTTCAATTCCTATGTCTTCAATATCTTTTTCTGATAAATTTTATTATAAATTCTGGGATCAAATTGTAAAAATTTTGTCATTCCAATAAATCAACATTGTTTTAAACCGAATCAGTATGCTTTTTCTCCCTCTCACACATGAATGTGCACTTACATAACTTGAAAAGGCTTCACTGAAGTTTATTCAAATTATGTTCTTCTTGTTTGTGGTGATAAATATGTGTACTTTACACTAAGCATAGTTAATTAATTTCAGTATTCATTTTCTTCATAGCTTTCAACAACCACAGTTATAACCTCAGCTATAAATTTCATGTAAGTAAGCTTGCACATGTGGACTGAATGCCATTTATCTCTGTGCCCTGTTTTCTTCAGATGATGTTCACTGATTATTTTCTCAAGGGGTTTTATTTTCAGTTGTGGTTTGTTTGTTTGGTTTTTTTCCACAGGTACAACAATAACATTATGTTGGGTCTTTAGATATCTAAACTTCCTCAGTCACACAGTGGAACCCACTGCTCAAAGCTGCATCTTAACCAGTAAGCAGGAATCAGAAAACCTGTAGCTCTCAGAGCTCCAGGCAGGCTAGTTATGAAAACAAGTCAGTAGGAAATAGGAAAGTGATTTCTCTTCAGATATAAAGGTTCCTGTGTTGAACTGAGATGTGCATACCAGAATGTGAAAGACAAGGGCTGGAGTAATCCCCTCTCTTAAAGAGAATCATATACTATGTTTATGCATTATACGGATTTGTAAGAGAGCACTCATGGGGACAGGGAGAAATATAGGGAGAAAGCATCATGTCTCTTGTCAACTAAACATGTTTAAACTTTACTGTTGCAGTAGCAAGCCCTGCAGCAGGGTTACTCTGAGATTCCTGTTCTCTGCTTCATTCTGGGAATGAGCAGCAACAAATGCAATATTTGGGAAATAAGAATCGAAAATAAATGCTTTTGGCTGATGGTTCACATAGGGTTGTGATTATACCTGCTCTAGGTCAGACCTGTTTCAAGTAGAGTACAGAAACATTCTTCTGAAGGCAAGTTCATACTCTCAGTGGGAACACATCAGCATTAGGCTGCTGAGACTTAGCACAAACTCTCTTGCATGCTTTTCTCACACCTGTGAACCCTGAATCCCCCACTGTGCAGTGGTATGGTTGCTGCAGAAAGGGTTTATACATCTTGCCCAACTCATATTCTAGTCCAATAAGTAGGGCTTGGCATTGTTCTCAGTAGTGGGAGATGTAAGCTGAGCAGGGAACCAAAACCTTGTATCCTTTATTCTGGATGAATGGATGATTGTTTTAATAAATAGTGCTGTTAGAGGGGGANGTAAAGGAGAAAAAAAAAAAAAAAAAAAAAAAAAAAAAAAAAAAAAAAAGAAAAAGAAAAAAGGTACTTTTGCTCTCTTTTTTATTAAACAGCAATAGAAGATGCCATTTTTCTTTGATTGATGAATGTTTTCAGTCCTCATCCATCAAACCTATATCCTATCTGTGCACATACCCAATGCTACAGTCTAATTAATAAATGAACATTAAAACAGCTGAAATTTTAAGGGACTTGGGTTAGAAATCTATTGCCTAGTCTTTCTGACAGGAACAAGAATATTTGGTGGTACATATATCTGCCTAATAGGACAAAAATTGTACAAAAATATTTTGCCAATATGATTTTTTTAAAATTTATTTCTTGCCATTAATTTTTGCATCAACTGGCAACCAATATCAAATACACAAACACATAAAAATCATGAAAAGAATGAATTTACATGACCAACAGCTACGGTTTTATACAGTAAGTACTGAGAAATTCAGTGGAGTGATTCACTCAATAAATCACTAGATGTACCTTATTCCAAATCTGGCAGCAGTTGATGTTTCTTTATTCTTTTTGCCTTTATTTATAGACTTTGCTTCTATGTGTGTCACATTCCTGTCAGAGACACTTTGCACCAGAGGGAAACTTCTTCTTCATCTGAGGTACTATATTCTAGTTTTCTGCTACAGAATGTGTTAAATTGCCATCATTCATCTAGTAGTGCATTTTCGGTTTCTGTTACCTAACTGTGTCTTAATTATATCCAGAAAATGACCAGCTATACAGTATGGTTCCTTATCACCAGACACACAGAAGCAAAATATCTTTATATGTACATTGTTCTCTTCTGACACCCCTCACAGGTCTGATTTGAAACAGTTCTCTACAGGGAGTCTAGAGAGATGCTAATAGAATTGTTTGCAATTGGAATGTAAAGAAAATTACTAATAGGTTCATGGAGGCTGCTCATAAAATGACTGCTCCTCTCATTACAGGATTCACCATTTATGAATATGTTCTGACCTAGTTTGATATACTGAGTTTTCAATGCAAGGACTGTTGCATAATAGTACCTTCATTTAGGACCTACGTGTTGAGATACTCGAGGTTGCATAAAGCAATGTATAGAACTCACTACTAGGAAAAAGCCTGGCATACTATGGTTACCTTTATGTAAGCTTCAAGATATCAGCCAGATATCACATGGCTGAACCAAGCATCAGCTGAAGGGACTGTGTGATGGCAGAGCCACTTGCCCCATTCTGTGCCCTGGAATAAATGCCTTTTGAAGAGGCAACACAGGGGAGATACATTCCCTAAATATCCACAGGTGTAGCCCTAAGAAATACTCTGTAGTTTGATTTTCCTCTATGCAGAATAGACACTATGAGAATGAACATTCCTTAATCTTACTGCTCTTCTGCTGAATAGTAATTGAAATAAGGGCTCTATTATCTATTTTCTACTGAAAGGGGCAGTTTGTGAGGTAGCATCTGCATATGTCCTTAATACATTTATCTTGTCTACATTTACATGGGTACATAAGTGGATTCATAGGTATGCTGTAGCATACACAAGCCCCTCTTGCTGAAATCTAAATTGCAACACCAGTATCCAGTTCCTGAAATTTGCTGTATACAGAAAGATTAAAGCATTCACAATGTTTTCTTTCTTCAGCACAACCATATAAAAAACCAAAACAATTCTGAAGAAAGAATACATGCACATGTTAAAAAATGCAAGAACATATCTGCAACATATGTTGCAGCACAGTGAAGTATTTGCACAGGAGTATGACTACATTTCATTGTAGCTCTCAAGGGGAGCAGGCAGGCTGTGCCTAGCCCAAGTCAGACCCCCCCCCGCCAATCACATGCATTAGCTCCAGCCATCTCTGCTCTGGGCCTAGGGAGAGGAGTATCCATGAGATGAATCCAAGCCTACCTAGCTCTGTGTGTCTGTGAAACAGTATTATGCTATTGTGCCAAATGAAGCAAAACTGGTAGATCACCACACAGCACTTATTTCTTTACCTAATTACATGCATATCCCTTTTTCATTTTCTGTGTCTGTCTTTTGGGTTTATTCTTTAAATCTGAGATGCTTTCTGGGTTCAGTCATGCATGGACAAAATGAAAATGTATTAAGACCACTGGGAGCTCTATACTGATTGAAACAACAGCCATGTAGAACTCTGACTGCTACTAAAAAAACTGTTGATTTGCCTAATGCTGGCTGAGCAACTCATTATCTTGTAATGACAAGTCTGCACCCCCTTCACCAGAGTTCTGGATATGGATCATTAAAAAAATGTGTAGATGACAATGAAAAGATATTTCTCCAGTGCTTGGATGCCAATGAAGGAAAAGTGAGCACCTATTGTGGCTACTACACTATTAATAAAAATTATGATGATAATATTACAATAACTTCAAAGGAAAGAAGAGCCTACCATTTAATTTTGTGTACAATTACATGTGATAGGCACCTTGCAAGAATACATACAAGCCACTATTCATCTTGAGAAACAAAAATGAGAACTCTGTGAGTCCATACTGGGCTTTTTTCAGCATTTATTTCACAGGCGTGATATCCTTTTGACTTTGGGAAGAAATAAGGTTTGGGGAATTTTTAAGTGGGATATCCATTTGCTTCAGAGCATAAATATCAGAGTTTTATGCCTATTTTACTAAGCCTTCTATCTGCATGTTTATTAGAAGAAGTCTAGTAAAATAAAATAGAATTCTAGCAAACTAATCCATATCAGCATTATAATAGCAATCTGCCAAGGACAGGCATTACAGACAGATATACAGCATTTCCTAAGATTCCACCAAGCCTTGTTCCTCTGTACAGACATTTTTTTAAAGATGCACCATCCTTTCTACTCTTCTCCTCCTTTCCCCTCCCCTCTGCTTCCCTCCTTTTCCCTTCCTATACCTTTCCTGTCCCCTTCCTCTCCCCCTCCTTCCCTTTCTCTCCCTTTTCCTTCCCTTGCTTGTCCCTCCCACTCAGTTACTCTTGTTAAATGTCTAACCTCAAGCTTTACTATATATGAGCATATACACAATGTTGAAAATTAAACAAACAATATTGACTATCAGAATTCTTAACCATGCAGAACCGGATACACAGATCCTTTAATGCACGTATTCTGAGCACACTGAAAAGATTAATCAAAGAGGGATATATTTGTTACTCCCTCCTGTGTGGATTTTTTCTCCTATTTAGTTATACACTTATTATGACTGAGAGCAATAATTTATTATCACTCTCTAAATTCTGTGAATGGAAGCAGCATGTGTTTCCTGGATTTAATTTACCACTGTCAAATTGAAAAGGTATGTGAGATTATAATGGGTGCATCAGAGACTCCCTATTATGTGAATAAAATCCCAGCAAATTAATGTTGGTATGATGAATTAATGAATATTTACATTGTCCTTGAAATTGATTAAGAGAATAAATAATCATTTGTGCACCATTTATCAAAGGAGACAGGTGTAAAAAGATGATAAAATGTATTTTTATAAGTATAGGAATATATTTCATTGCATCATACAAGACACTACTTTCTTCCTTTGACTAGAAAGCTAAATTTTCATTTCAGAATATGTTGATAAACCTGGCAACAGTAAATGCCCTGCTGAAATACAAAGTCAATGGAAACTGTAGAAGAGTTGCTGGACCACCCAATATGCAGTTATTCTGACATATAGCAAAATAAATACATGCTGAATGTTTTAAAGTACAACTCAGTGGAGTTTATCAGATAGAAAATAACATATTTATAAAGTATATAAATGGCAGCGCTGTATGCAAAAATATAGCTGTAAAGTGCATTTAAAAGTTTTTCTAAAAGTCTATTTTTTCTTGGAAAAGCCAGAAGTTGAGTATTTGATGACAAATAAATAAAACAGGAGCTTTATGGATTAAAACACTTATTTACTTCCAAGAATTTGGTAAGCTATTGAATTATGTGATGCATAAGCAGGTGATTAACATATTAAACATATGAAAAGCATATCTAGTTGATGTTTAGACAAGAATTCCAAGGAACTCAAATTCACTTACAGTGGTTAGATTATAGATTAAATGAAAGTTGCCTAGTGGAATCAGGAATTGATTAATCTGGTACTGCCATGTGAAACTGGTCATCTACAGACAAGTTTTTCTCAAGAAGCCCAAATCAGCACACCTCTTATTGCTTCATCATCTATGAATTATTATTATATCTTCAGTCACATTCATTTAATAGTCTCCTCTTCATGTGATGCCTTGTGAGTCACACAAATTACATATATATGTGTATATAATATGTAGCTATACTTTTCCATGTTGTACTGAAAGGCATAATTTTTTCAAATATATGAATCATATGTATGAGTATTTTAATGTATATATATATAAAAGGTTATGCTTTTTATGTTAACACATAAAAAGTTTTGGATTTTTTTTTTTTAAACAAGAGGTAGAAGCATCTAACTATGCATTTGTATCATAAAACAAATTTCCACTAAAAGAATAGTATTGGTAGAGAAATAAAGTGGTACAAACTGGTTGTGATTCAAAAGAAAGAAGGTTGCAAGCCATCAAAGTGATTGAGTTTCCATACTTTTAAATGTAATTTCATTGATGTACTGGTGCATGGCCATGTTTTGGTAGAGGGGGGGATGCAGGGGTGGCTTCTGTGAGAGGCTGCCAGAAACTTCCCCTATTTCCAACAGAGCCAATGTCATTCAGGTCCAAGAAGGATCAGCCACTGGCCAAGGCTGAGCCCATCAGTGACAGTGGTAGTGCCTCTGGGATAATGTAGTCAAGAAGGGTGGACAAAAACTGCTTCACAATGGCAACAGGAGAGAGGAGTGAGAGTATGTGAGAGCAACAATTCTGTAGATACAAGGGCCAGTGAAGGGGAGAAGGTGCTCCAGGTGCCAGAGTTGAGATTCCCTGCAGCCCATGGTGCAGCCCATGGTGAGACAGCTGTGCCCCTGCAGCCCATGGAGGACCACGGTGGAGCAGAGATTCAACTGCAGCCCATGGAGAGTCTCACGTCAGAGCTGCTAAATGCCCAAAACAGGCTGGGAACCCACGCTGGATGGAGTTTGCTGGCAGGAGTTGTGTGACTCCCTGTTTCCCTGTGGGAGATTCACACTGGAGCAGTCTGTTCCTGACAGACTGTACCCCCTGAAACAGATCTCTTCTGGAGCAGTTCATGAAGAACTGTAGCCCATGGTGAACACTCCCATCGGAGAAGTCGTAAGAGAGACACCATGTTGGAGCAATTAACTCATGAATGTGAAAATGGAGGCAATGAGAGAAATTTCCTATTTCGTGTTGTGTGTATACAAAAATAAAATGGTTTCAAGTATGATTGTGAAAAATATGCTAATTATTAAAAATAGACCCATATACAAAATGATACAGCTCATGGGTTTAAACTTAATCAGTGACCTGAATTACTCAGCACAATTTTAAGTCAACTCATAATTTACTCCAGTATCTGGGATACTTGCAGAGCTCACGGCTCTCTCTGCATTTTCATTCCTTGACATTTCACTTTTTTTTTCCCAGGCATTTTCTTCTCATTGTCTCTTCTGTCTAGGTTGTTTTTTGAACTACCAGTTATTCCACAGACTGAAATGGCTGATAGGCAAGTCCAACCCATTATTTTAAATTTTGTTCAAATTTGACCTTAACATCACCACTTCAGCACATGATCTTTGAAGAATGGTATCTTTTCAGGTTGCTGGTACTGTCTGACCCTCAGCCAATAATGTCAATATATTTAGACTAAGTATATTCAAATTTTTTAAACAAAATTAGCATGCATACTTTTTGACATAAAAGGTGCATTTGTAATATGATTTAAAATGGCTGAGTTATAAAGTTCTTGGAAATTAAGGTTAATAATGAAATCATGGAAAGACACTTGAATACAGCAATAGTACATAATGACTTCTTGATATATAAAAGAAAACTCATATTCTCTTTTAAAAATCCTAATGATTTTTCATTATGCTTTTTCAGTATCCCTGAAGTACAGCCTCATACCCTATGAAGTACCATCTAACAGAGGCTTCATTCTATCACTATTTGTCATCATTTAGAAGGTGTCTCAGGAAAGAACATATTAAAACATCTTCACTTCCTCTCGCTAGTTCAAACCTTTACAGAAACTCAATTTTACAGAAATCGTATTTCAAAAAATTTATATCTGCAGTATTACAGCATGCAAGTACTTTACCTCAGCAGGTAGCAAATCCGAATGACTCATATTTACTTACACAAAGGTTTCACTTCAAAGATAAAATGACAAGGAGTGTTCTTTTATTTTCTTAACTCCCTTTCAAGGAGCTTAAAAAAACCTTTCCTTTTTCCCATTTTAAAAAATAGTATCTTTAAATGCTACAGCAGAAAATACTGACATAAACACGTTCCCTGAAGAGATATCAGTGCAGGTAAATTAATTCTGTATTAGATAGATACAAAGCAACTGCTTGTTAACTCTATCTGGGAAACTGCGTGAAACTGCTGAGTTTTGTGCTAATTGTAAGAAGCAAATCCTTTACGGAAATAGCATCAGAAACAGTTCAGAAATCTTCACAAGAGACTCTGAGCTCATGTGTTTACATTCATATTCTAAATAATTCAGGTAAGAGACTTTTAAAATAAAGAAGACAAAAAGATCACAGACAGAAATAAATCATGTATTTTCTTCCAAACTGGTTTAGTGGGTAATAGGGAGAAGAAATAGCCAGTCTGTTGAATTGTGAAGTAATTTAGGTTAGAAGGAGAGGGGTCATTTGATTCATCCTCCTGCTTAAAGCAGGTTTACTTTCAAAGGCAGCTAAAGATACTTAGGACTGCGTCAAGTGGTATTTGAGAAACTCCAGGGATGAAGATTCTGCAATCTCTCTGAAAGCTCTGCTACAACTTTGGGCTAACAGCCCCTGCCCTTTTGTTGTACACGTCAGGGAAAAGTCCGTTCCACCTTCTCCATTGGACTGGAATTAAAGCCTCACCTGCTTGACTTCTCTCCCCTGAGCTGAACAAACAAAGCCTCTTCTTGTCTCCTCTCCAGTTATGTATTCCATCTGTCCAACTGCCTTAGTGATCTTCTGATTGATTTGCTTTCCTTTATGAACATATTTCCTTCCCTGGGACCCAGAAGGAGACATATTACTTCAGCTGTGGCCTCCCCTGTGCAATAACAGCTCCCCTCAGCCAGCTGGCAATGATCTAACTAATGCAGCTGTACTGGCTCTGCCTGCCATGGATGTGATTCCCTTCATAACATCTCCTATAGTGCTGTTTTGATTTTCTCGCCAAGACAGTGTTAACATACCAGTACTGCTGAGCAGTGCCTTTCACAGTGTCAAGACCTTTTCTTCTTCCCACTCTGCCTCCTCAGAGATGAGGCTGGAGGTGCACAAAAAGTTGGGAGAGGACACAGGCAGCACAGCTGACCCCAAGAGAGCAAAGAGATATTTCATGCCACATGACATTGTGCGTAGCAGAAAAAATCAAAAAAAGAAGGTAGAAGTGGGGCCAGGGCATTTATGGTCATGGTGTTTGTCTTCCCAACTAACCATTATATGTGCTGAGGCTCTGCTTTCCTGGAAGCGTCTAAACATCTGCCTGTGATGGGATGTGGTGAAGTCATTTATTATTTTGCTTTGCTTGCACAAATCAAGGTTTTCTCACTTTTTCCCTTTTGATTCTCTCCCCCATCCCCTTGCAGAGGAGTCAGTGTACACACGTGGGGGGACTTAGCTGTCAACTGAGGTCAAACCCCCAGAGCAGTTGTCTGTGCGTTTAGCCTTTATCACCACAAGAGTGCAGTCCCAGCTCATGCTAATTGGTTCAAGACACACACCAAGGACCTTTCCTGCAGTCCTCTTCCCAGCACGTCAGTCTCAGCACTGATGCAAGAGGTTTTTTCTCAGTGGCTGAACTTCCCATTTGTCTTTGTTGAACTTCCAGAGGCTCTATTGCCTCATTTCTACATCTTTATTAGCTACCCTGACTGGCAACACCTCCCTCCAACAGCTCTTTCCCCAGTTTGTGGTCATCCATGAACCTGCTGAGGAAGTCAGATGCAGTGTTGATCCCTGAATTACTGGAACAGGTCACTCAGAAAGGCTGTGACATCTCTGCCACTGGAGGTTTTCAGCTCTTTACTGGATAAGTTCCTCAGCAACTTGACTTAACTTTTAAGTTAAATGTTATTCTGACATAGATGGCTTCTTGAGGTCCTCCCGCAACCTTAATTATTGGTACAAATAGAAAATATGGGACAAAGCCTACTTTTTCTCAATTTTATAGATTTGTATCAGATCATTAGTTACAGAAGGAATAATTAACTATTTCCAAAAAGAACAATCAACTTTTCCAATTTTGACAATGCTTTGATTCCAACTCTGGTGGCTTTTATTCATATAAAAGTGATTTAAAAGAGATAAGACTTGGCAAATCCTTGTTTCCTGAGAGAAAAAGTATGTTTTCTAACAGGAAGATAGAAGAAGTAAGACTCCATAATAATCTGAGAAATGCCAGATATTTCAAATGTTACATGAATTCCATTATATGGCAGTGATGAACACCACACTGGAAAACAAATTATGTTATATACATGATGCTGTCAGGAGGCTTTCATTCTTCAATTTCTTCCTAAGTTGATCCTAAAGATAAACATATACTGGATATAACTGCTACTGGTATGCCAGAAGCTTTTAAGACTCTCTGTGAGTTCTCATCATGAAAAAAACATTTTCAATTCAAAATTTCCTTTACAGTTAAAAATCATACCCAAAGGCATGTGTATAACTTCTTGTTCCTCTTTCACTATTCAGATATGTTCGGAGTTATGGTTTTATTAATGAAGGAAGGGTCCTTATAGCTCAAAGGATATTCTTTGAAATTCTTTGAGTGGCTCAGAGATTGAGCCTTTCTCAATATCTGAATTAATTGGCTAAATTGCACACTCTCTTGTCTTTGCAGTCCTGTTCCAGTGCAATGGAAACCCAGGGCATTCCAAGCTGAATTACAATTTCATATCTAGCACACCCACACAACCATGCAGGAAGCCTAGGAGAAAGTTCAGATATATAGAAGCAGATAAAATTATTTGCTTCCGGATGTCTACATTTTCGGAGAGATGCTGTTCATGGAGTTTTCAAATGTGATTGATTTAATACAAAATAAACATCTAAAAATTAATAAATGAATCATTCTCTAAAAATACCTCTTTTCCCCTGCTTACTATGCAGCTATATCATTTATCCATGACTATTTCAGAGAAAGTTAGCTCAAGATGAATTAAATTAATACCATCTCTAGCTAAGGAACTCATATTAGGTACTGACAAGATTGCTATTAGAGACTTTCCACATGCTTCCACCTTCTGATCTTATCTACAAGGTCCGCTGTTCTTTGGGATATTTCACAGGGTGAAAGCCTCATCTTCCTGAAGATGTCTGTATTATTTTCATTACCACTTCAAGGAATTTCAGCAGCAGCTAAAACACCTGTTTCTTTTTGAGAGAATCTGGAATACAATTTTTTTCTAGTACACTGTAAGACAAAAAGGATGCCATGGAGCTTGATACTTGCAGTTTGCACTGTGGCTTAAACACATGCTTGTCCAGAGTCTGATTAAGGAAAACTGAAAACTTTTAACTCCTAATTTTAAAAACCCTGCCCTTTTTTTATATAATGTAAAAAGACTGAAACTGTTCATAGCTCACACATTTAATACACTTATGCTAACATGACACAGTCAAGTACTTGATATTTTTTTTTCATCATAGTACTTGAAAGATCAAAGTATCTTTCTCCTGCTCAAAACAAAAATTATTTTACAGTCAGGTTGCCTGAGACTGAAATTTTCAGGAAGTAGTTCAAGTATTGTGACTTACCTCTGAATTGCCTTGGCATAGTTAGTTACCAATAAAATTAGAAGCAAGAGCCCAAGCATTCACAGGTTTATGCATAAAATTTTTGTTTGTCTTGCCAAGATTAAGAAAGCCATATCTCATTATGATAACACTTTGTATTTTTGTTGATGATAGCATGCAAGTTTGGATGCACTGGTTTCTATTTTTTTTTTACAGTTCCCAAGACTAGAGTCTACAGAAAGAAAAGCCTAGAAGTGCAAGATTCAAGGCAACAGATACACAAAACACCCCCTAGCCTGATCTCAAAAAATTCCCTTGTGTTCTAAATGTTTTTTTCACCTCTATGAATAGGAAGGGTTTTATTTGGAAATAGGAAATTGGTTTTATTTGTGATCTTTGTCTGATTTTCTATTTTCCATGAGGGCTGAAGAGTTCCTGCTCATGGTCTAGGCAATGGTACGAGCTGAGATGTTGGGATGAGAGACACTATGCAGAGAATTGGGAGCAGATACTGCTGGCTATACCAGAACTGGCCTGACTATACCAGAACTTACTTGCACAGAGAATTCCTGGCAAGTGCAACGACGTCTTCTTGCTGAGCCCTAGGGCAAAGACTGCAGCATAATTAGTGATAATGGACGTGACCTCTCTGGTAGACTAAAAAGCCAGCCTTGTATGTGGAACAAATACTTACTGTACCTGTTTTTTTTTTCCAGGTCAATTGTAGCATTCCATTCTGTTTTCCTTCGTTTATCATTAAAAGAAAAAAATCAACATCAGCATAACTATTGCACCTACTTTGTTTTGCCTTTTCAATTGAGGCATTATGTTGGGTCCTTCCTTTATTACCAGTTTGGAAAAGGACTGAGGCACAGGGGAGGGGAGAAATGTCTCTCCTGCTGGAAGATTAAAAAAGAGAAAATGTGCAACTCAACCATTTCTTTCTATATAGATTGTATTTCCCAGCTAATGCAATGGAAAATATTGTTACTCTATAAACCTATTTATTTGGTTTATTTCTTCATTCATATTTCCATGAAATTTGCATACTTACATACATTATATATAATGAACACTCAGATTATCAGATCCTCACTAGGAAATGGCTCAATATAGAAAGCACCAAATGATTAATTCATATTGATGATGTTTATCCTTTATGCCCAGTACTCCTCCTCCATCTTTTACCTGTATTATGGAATTATTGTATAACATTTGTACTGTCTTTAACATGCTCACTATTAAAAAATCAATGAACTTAAATAAAATTGATTTTTCAAATACAGCCTACAGGGTATTCTGTAAGAAATTACACCTTGTCTGCAGATCTTTTTTCACACTGCTGCTAGGCATAATGTTTGGAATTTTGTTTTTAATACATAAATGTTTTAGTTAACATCTTACATTTTGAGAACTGACTTCTAAAAACCACTTTCTACTTTTTATCTTCTCCCAACAAAGAAAGATTTCTTTCAAACAGAGTGAAACTAAACAGCTGAGTTGAGAGTTTCACTATCTTTTTTATCAGATATGAAATCTTATACTTCCAACTCAGGTTTATTCTGGCAGACTTTTACTACAATATAGTGTTGTAAAACCATTTAACTATAATTTTTAAGTAATGCATAATGATTGACCAAATTGCAAAATTTATAGGCATATATCTTCAAGATGATAGTGATATTAGACTAACATTGGGACCACCCAGTCAGAGCTGCCAGACAGGCAGAAGTAGTCCACATCCTATCTGTAAACGACCTACAATCAGCATGTACAGATGCAATCACTGGTACAGAATCATAGGAAAGTCTAGATCAGAAGAAACCTCTGGCAACCATCTGGTCCCACTTACTGTTGAGAGCAGACTTAAAATCAGTTTATCCAGGACTTTAAGAAGCCAAGACATGAATATGTTCAGCACGAAATATTTCACCACTTTGGATAATTTATACAAATGTTGAATTGTTCTCATGGTGCAGAATTATTTCCCTGGATCCTGATAGAGTTTGTCCTGAGGCTACATATGCCCATTGCCTCCTCTGTCACCAAGCATCCTTGTGAAGAGAGTACTTTGATGTCCTCTTTAAGTACCTTTTAAGTGTTGGAAAACCATTTCTTAACCAAATTGTCTGATGGGATATTGCAGGAGACTGTGCCAAATTATTTACTAAAATCAAAGCAGTAAATTCACAGCTCTCTTACAATCTAGTGAACAAACTGTTTCATCATTGAAAGCAATCAGGTTGGTTAAACCCAATTTACCTTTGTTAAATCTGTGTTGGCTTTTGCCATCGAATCTGCCACATAAGAATGTAAACCCACACAGCTCAGTAGTCAGTCTGTCTACAAACAGCAGTGATGCTTCCAACAGGGTGAAAGGCTGTGGCTGTCAGTCTGTGTGGACAACAAATATAATTAAAGTGTTGGAGGCGGCCTCAAGGATTCTTTCAAAACACCATATAATCATACATATCATATGATGGGGTTTTTTTAAACCCTAAATTACAATTCTTCACTTTCACTGAAGTGGGGAAATATTATTTAGATAGTTATTCTGTACCTAAATTTCTTTCACACTTCTGAGAATTTTATTGGGGCTCTAGAGAAGTTTCTTGCCTTGTGATATTAACCCTCACTTTTTGAGGCAGAAATTAAGGCTTCAGCATTGCTTTCCAAATATTGCTGAACACTATGATCCAAATTTGGTAATAATTAAATTGTAAAAGTTACTATAAACTTAAAAAAATTAAACAAAGACAGCAAAGAGGATTCACTTAGTTAAAAAGTGGTTAATAAAGCAACATCATGCCATTTTTTGCAGAGTATTTTAGAATATAACTATATTTTAAACCATTCCTATATCACTCCATGTCCAGGCCAGCATGTTCCTTGGGAATTAATCTCTGTTCTGATGCATATGTCCTTAGATCTTTAATTGTGTTCAAATATAATTCATTATGTTCAAATAGAGGTAACTCAATATATAAGGGTCAGACTATTGATACTACAGTCCCTGTGTGCCAGGCAACCAACTCTTTAAGTTATTTTCCATATTTTCAAATAGCAATTGAATTCTGTGAATAATAATATAATTCATGAGTGATGGACTGCTAAACATGGTGGCAATTATATACTGTGATTGAGTAATCATTGAAACTCAGCTAAAAGAACAAAATTCACTAATAGCACAAAATCCATTTTGATTAATGTCCTTAGCATTAAGAATACATGAACTGTACTATCAAAAATGTGTGTAGCACACAGTTGTAAGGAAATACTGGAGCAGTAGGTCATTTTAACTTTTTCATCATGGCTAGTTAACAGCTTGATCTATCTGTTAACATGCAGGGTAGCATAAAGCAGATGGGAAATAAATTCATTTTCAATTGATCTTAATAAGGATAGGTGTCGGAACCCACGACATGTCTCTGTCTAATTTAGGGGACCTGACACCCCGAAATGGGGGTGCCCCGGAGGGCACTGCCTTTGATCTTTGTCCTTGGAGAACTTTACCAACTCTAAGAGATGGATTGCAAGCCACAAGAGTCTAATATAAGCATTAATAATCACTTTGCACCGGGTGAAATGTAATATATAGAAGATCTGATAACATGTACATGGGGGTACGACATGTACAGGGGGGTTAAGATGGAGTCTAAAGGGTATGGTCACCTTCTCCTTCTTCTTCTTCACTGTCCTCCATATTCTCAGTGACGGGGACATAAATTGATTGGTAGAATAGAGATAAGACAGGAAATTGCATGTCTAGAACAGGTTAGAATTAATTGGTATAAATTTGTAAATAATGACACGTTTTGTCCACTGATTGGATTTGTAACGGGGTATAAAAATCTCGGTACGCCCATTTGGTGGGCAGACCTGCGCTACTTTCTCCTGCGAGATGCACCTGCGGTGCGGGACATCGCAGCTATGGATAACATTAGAATAAACAACCTTTACATGCCAGCTTTGTGACCTCTGACTGAGTTATGGGCAGAAGCGCTGAAACCTACCTCGCTCGTGTGCCAAGGCCGACTGAGGCCGGGCACCGACAGATAGGTACCAAAATATACAACTAAAATAAGGAATATTTGGGGGAATTTCATGGTTTTCTTCATTGCATTTCTATTTTCAGGTATTTTATTTTTGCATAGAGCATGCATTTCTATTATAACTTATTGTAATTATGTTTGTTTAGTTTATTAGCTATATTTATTAAAAATACTATATGTAATTGATATATATTGATATAGATATGAGGAACAATCACTTGAATGACAACAGAGCTTTTATTGTCAGACTCTTCTGTTTGCCATTTAGACAAAAAGAACATTTACCGGTAAAACTGGATGAGGAGACAGATCATTCCGAGGAAATCAGAACAGGTATTCTAGGGCAACAAGACTACAGCATCAGAAACAGTTCTGTCTGCAAGATGCAAACTATGCAGGATTTAACTGATTTCAAATATTACAACTTCAGTTATCATTCCTGTTAATACACAGAAATTTTGACCTGCATTTAGTCAGTGTCGTCACCCAGCGAGCACGCTACCTTCCCCTTACTGCAGTACAACAACTTTATCTGGCTCATAGTCTTACACTTTTAATAAAAAATATTTTGCACTCTATTTTTATCATTACTTTCCTTTCATGTTCTTTCCTTCTCTTGAGGAAAGTGATTGTATTGGCTTCCTAGGTCCAGTACCTTTCCCAGTTGAAGGTGTTTTCAGTGTTAGCATGCTTTAGCCTGGCCACGTCTATCTGCTGATGGCTGTACAGTTCTATCCATTCTCTGGCTCAGAGCTCTGATGTTTCTTGAGGCAGCTTAACACCACTTCTGTCAGACCCATACCCCAGGATTTACACGTATTATTCGCATTCTTGTTGCTTTTCCCAGACCTCTCACTTGTTCTGTACTGTGTCCAGCCAATTTTTCACTCATCTTTTGACAATACACAGTTCCCATTTGCTTCTGTCATTTTGTCAGGGCTAGCATTTCAATTTTAACACTCAATTGTTTCAGCAAAACAGCCTAAGTTGTTAAGAAAGTTTGACTTCAGATTCCAAGAGGTAGCTGTGAGACTCAGAAGATGCAGCATGTATCTCATAAAGCATGAAGACTATAATTTAGCTTTGAAATACAATCAGAGATTGTAGGTTATGAAAGAAATAAAATGAAGCCCTATGGCAACACTGTTTTTTTGTTGTTATTAGTTTGTTTGTTTTAGTTTTGGCTAAAAGGCATTTTTCTTCCAAAACAGTTTTTTCTGTTAAAATATTTTTTTTTCTTCTCAGAAAAATACGGATGAACTGAGTACAGTTTGACAGCCAAGATGATATTTAAACATTCTGATATTTTTCTAGTGATTCCAAAGCTAGCAGTTCCTAAAGTATTCTCTTTTTCAAAGCTAGATTCACCATGAAAAAATGCATGATTCACTGTAAATAACCACTGAAGTCCATAATGTTTCATCAGAGTCAAGATTTCAACTTGTCTTTCTGAGGCCTTTCTAATAAGATGCCACTTTGTAGCTGCACCTACTTTTTACTGTATTTTTCCCATATAAATATTTCAATAAAAGCAGTTACCTACAATACAAAAAAATCCCAGGACTTGGGAGAATGACTGTGTTACCTGGTCTTCTATCAGCAAGAAATTCCTTTCTAATATTACTAGGGATTGTTGTTTTGTTTTTTTGGGGGGGGAGTGGGACAGGAAGGAGGAAGGAAGCACATATTGCAGAGTAATTATAATCTTCATTATTTCCTATGGACTATTCTTTTGGAGAAATACTTTGAGAAAATCAGACTTTTAAATAGGTTTCAAGTGTCTCAGAATATAGAAGTGAAAAGCTGGTAGGATCTTTCTGACATTTGTGATATTATTTTGAAAATCTGCTAAACCACATAGCATTATAGATGCAAAGAATAAAAATTCTAAAAATCAGTTTCAACTTGACAGTAGGTACATCCTCAAAAAATCTAATTAACTCACTGTTATTCCTTCCACTGTTTTTATTCTTCTGGAGGACTTCACTGAGTAATCAAGTTTGGTTGGTAATGACTGTTCTTTTGATGATTTGAAATACATTAATTCTTTTGTAGAAAATGAATAATTAGAAGACATTTAGTGTAACTAATTATTTCTCTGGCTTTCATTAAGTAGAATAAATAATTATTTAATTCATCACATGCACAGCTAGCAAGTGCAATTATCTGATCAATGCACTTTCATAAATGATAGTGACATTATAGACATTGGCAATTTTTGCTGATATTCCTTGAGACCTTCTCAAAACTATAGGCCTTTATAAAAGGCAACAAGATAACTAGTGTGTTCAACTTAATATAAGTCATGATAGCCTATCTTTTATAATAGGTATAAATCATCCTGAAATGTAATATTTTTCTATTTTTTTCTCTAAATTATAATAAAACTTTTTGTGAAATATTGTCTCATTATTTCTTGAAAGTCTTTACTATTAATTTCTCCTTCTAAAGCCAGATAATATTTCATATGCTAGAATAGGTACAAAAATTTATTCTTTTTAACTTGGTAAAAAGTTCTGTCCTTGTTATAAATTTGTCAGATAATTAAAATTAGAAAATGGACAGGAAGAAATGGTACCTAAAGCATTTAAACACTTTATTATTATTTATTATTAATCATTTAAACACTATCCTGATACCTTGAAAAAATAAACTTTATGTGACAATGTTATTTATGAGGTTAAGTTTATGTAATAAAGCTTTTTGTATGCAAAATCTCATTAAATTCACTGAATAATTTCAAATTCAAAAAAGTCATAGGCCTAAAAGTTCTATTTCTATCTATTCCACAGATGTTAAAGTTGTGTTCTGATGCTTCTAATGATGAAAATCTTTGTCATTAGCTCTCCTTTTCTATCACAGTGGAGAATTCATGATAGATTTTTGGCTTAAGGTGGCTGAAACAAATCATGTTACCTTAAATGTAGAAAAAAATGAATCTATGATAAGGAAATCACAATACCTAAATACATAATTACTACTGTCAGTCTTTCAGTTCTCAGTGATAACCCATGTTATCTGTCCCAAGCAAAAAAAGTGAAAAGTGAAAACTATTCCAAAAGTATACCTTTCCAACAAATGTTCTTAAAAAAAAATTAAAAATTGGATAAGTAACATCTAAGAATGTGATTTGTGTTACTAATCATTAATTTTTACAGGACACATTTACATCATATGGCTGATCTAGTCTTCCTGATCTGTAGATTCTTGTGGATGAAAATCTGTACATGAGCCAGAGTGTGCGTTCACAGCCCAGAAGGCCAACCATAAGAAAAGCCCAAAAAACACGTAACAAACCCCAAAAGCTGATTCAAAGTAGGGATGGACAGTAGGCCAAGGAAGGGTATTATCCCCCTCTACTCTTCACTCTTGTGGCTCCCACCTGCTTGCTGCATCCAACTCTGGGATCCCGAAGACAAGAGAGGCTTGTTAGAATGAGTCCAGAGAAGAGCCACGAAAATGACCCGAGCACCTCTCCTGTGAAGACAGGCTGAGACAGTTGGGGTTGTTCAGACTGGAAAAGAGAAGGCTCTGGGGACACCTCATTGTGGCCTTCCTGTACCTTACAGAGGCTTATTAAAAGGAGAGAGAGAGACTTTTTGTACAGGTAGATATTGACAGGACAAGGGTCAATGGTTCTAAGCTGAGAGGGGCAAGTTTGGATTAGATGTTGGGAAGAAATTCTCCACTAGGAGAGTGGTGAAGAACTGGAACAGTTTACCCACAGAGGTTGTGGATGCCCCATCCCTGGAAGTTTTTAGTTGCAGACTTGATGGGGACTTGAGCAATTTGGTCTAATGAAAGGCATCCCTGCCCATGGAAGGGGTTTGGAACAAGATGATCATTAGGATTCCTTCCAACCCAAACCATTCTCTGATTGCATTATTTCAGTGCTGCATTAAATTTCTGCATATAAGATGCTGTGTTCAGTTTTCTCAGTTAAATAAGAATAAGTGGAAAAAATGTTCAAGAAAAAGGTAACTATAGCTAGTGATGCTAACCTCCCAGTGTTCAGTTCATAGCTATTTTACCAGCAGTGGATAAAGGTAATCCTCTTTTAACTCTGAAGAATACTTGGTATTCTTTTACTACAGTAAAAGTCCACAGGAATTAAATGGGTATTAAATCTTGTGAGGTGGAGAAACTTCAAGAGAGAGATGCACTCTCTCTTGCAGTAGAGACTGTGGGTGGCCATGGGTGGCAAATTAGACATGAGTTTGCAGTGTAATATGACAGAAAAATACAGTTCAACAAAGGTAACAAGTCATGGAAGATGAAGACAGTTGTCATTCTATACAGCTCCTGTGGTACAGAAACACCCAAACATGCCATTCTATTGCATGTACCTTGACATCAGAGAAGTTGTTGACATACAGCTTGAGAAGACAATTTGTGTTGAAGGACTGTATATTTGAAGTAAAAAAACCAAAGATAATTAGAAAGATGTAGGTGGGTGGACAAGAGGATTATTCGGTGATAATTTCTATATATACCTGAAGAAAGGAAATGACTAGTGGGATTAACTATTTGTTGTGCTACTGGAACTAACAGTGCTACTGGAATGCTACTGCAGCTCTGCAACAGCAGAGCTAAATTTATCTCAAAGTGTACCAGAATATGCAACAAATCTGTTTCACTAAAATGTTGATATATTAATGCCTTTATTAATCTTTATAATATAATTGCATTTTATTTTGTGGAATGAAAACAAGGAGGAAAAATATGGTAATGTGATTAGTTAATGCCAGTGGGCAGTTGAGCCCAACACAGCTGCTCCCTCAGTACCCCACAGTGGGATGCGAGTGAGAACTGGAAGAACAAAAGGAAGAAAAACTCATGGGTTTTGAAAAAGACAGTTTAATGGGGAAAGCGAAGCTGTGCATGCAAGAGAAGAAAAACAAGGAATTCATTCAGTGCTTCTCATCAGAAGTCAGATGCTAAGCCATCTCTGGGAAGGCAAAGCTTCGTCATGCCTGACAGTGACTTGGGAAGACAAACGTCCCCCATTTCCTTCTGCCCTCAGTTTTATATGCTGAGAATGACATCATATGTTACGGGATGTCCCTTTGGTTGGTTGGGCTCAGCAGTCCAGCTATGGCCTCTCCCAACTCTTTGTGCATCCCCAGCCTACTTGCCAGCAGGGCAGTGTGAGAAACAGAAAAGGCCTTGCTGGGCAAACACTACTTAGCAAAAAACATTGGTATAATATCAACACTTATTTTGTCACAAATCCAAAACACTGCATTATATGAGGTGCTATGAGGAACATTAACTCCATACCAGCCAAAATCAATACAAAGTATAGAAAAAAATTTAAAAGTTTGGTTTGGATGACAAGGAACTTAATTTCATGAAGAGGAAGCTAAATGAACTTGCTTGAAAAAAGGAAACTTGAATTTGACCAAGAAGTTCAACTAAAGTTTAACTAAATCCCAGTTAGCAAAGTTGAATAATTCTCTTGGAATTATGTGCAATCTGTACTGTGCTCTGCTTCTCTGCTGGCTGATGTACAGACTCCCCATCCAGCTGTCAAAGCATGCTTTTTTTTCTCTGAAAGTCCAGCTGACAGAGTTGGCACAGTCTGAGTTACAAGCTTAAGGAAGAAAGCTGCTGAATCCTCTCTGAGAATACTTGCAGATTGGTTATGGACTGGATTCCTGTCTAGTAAGTAGAAAGAGTAACCAGATAGCCAATTTTCTCTTTAACCACAGTTTATGCAAAATAGACTGGAGAGAATAACCATGGCTAGTTATGAAGGCAGACTAGAAGGTCAGTCAGGATTTCTGCACTGCTTACCTCAATGGATTAATATTTCATTGTGTGACAGTGCCCATCAGTGATAAATTTGTCATTCAAAGCTGGTCTGCAAGGATATCTTTTATCTACAAGGATAAGTATCTTTTCCCAGCCCTTTTATCAATTTCAATTCATAAACACATGTGGCAAGGCTGCATTAACGTATAGGAGTAAAATAAATAGTACTAAAAGAAGGCAGAGAAATGATACAGGTAGAGGCCTTGTCAAGCCTCTCAAGGGAGGAAATGATGCTTTAGGTTTTAACTTTCATATTTTTCAAATTCTGTACTGATTAGTGTGTAACTCTGAAGTTTCTTGTAGCCTGTTAATTTCTGCTCTCTCCTGTTAGTTAGACATAACAAAGCCTCTCCGGGCCTGCTCTTCAAGGACACCCAGACCGTCCTAGGCTCAAAAAGTATAAACCAAAAGCCTTTGAGAGGGGGGCAAGCTGAGGGGAATTACATCATTAAACTGAAGCTTTAAGTGGAGAATTAACCCTGATATGCAAATGAACCAAACCTATAAAAGTGTGAAGAACTCGTGACCTGTCGTCCATCTTGGGGTCCATCTTGGCAATAGCCTCTGGCTCCCCAGGGTGAACCTTTGAAGGCCTTTCAAATAAATACCGACCTTATTCCCCTACTTCTGTCTAGTCTCTGTTTCTAGGAGGCCTCTCAAGGCATCAGAGTGATGACATATTCCCATGAAGTACAGCTTGGTTTATCATCTACATTCAGGTACATAAGATCATATTTCTCATTCAATTAAAAAATACTAAGGAAGACAAGAAAATTATGTGAAGGGTAAATAAGTAAGTTTATGTGTAATTTAGTAAAAGAAACATTTCATAAAATTTCTTGATGAGAAAAATTCCTACAGAAAAGATATGTCAGTTTCTTTCTAAAAGTCTTTCTAAGTCTAAAAACTTTCTATTTAAATGTTTCCCTGAGAAAGTACAGACTTTTTCATCAACCTATGATTTTGTTTGTTAAATCAAATAAATTTCCATAAGCAATTTTGATTACTTACATGAGCAATCATAAATATATATTAATAACAGGCAGCTAGAGAGATATTATATGTATATTTTAAAATGAGTTTTTGTTTATACAAATATTGTTTTATCATTAATATGTAAATTGAATTTCTAGGTATCATAAGAAACCTGCAAAGATGAAACTGAAACTACACATGTAACCAAGAAAGTTTATATTTAACTTATTTAATAAAAATGTCAGTAAGATGCAGTCAATGGCTCAATAAGCAACATGAGCAGTGACAAATGGCATTTTTCAGGGGTCACTATTTGGACCAGCATTATTTTACACCTTTGTTGGCACTAGGACGATGGGATTGAGTGCAGCCTCGGACAACTTTTCTGGCTATACCAATCTGTGTGATGTGATTGAGATGCTGCATGGTAGGGATGACATCCAGAGGGACCTTGACAGGCTTGAGAGGTAGTTAAAAAATGTGAAGTGCAAGGTCCCACACCTGGG
Organism: Dicrurus megarhynchus; assembly: GCA_013399195.1. Taxonomy (NCBI): domain Eukaryota; kingdom Metazoa; phylum Chordata; class Aves; order Passeriformes; family Dicruridae; genus Dicrurus; species Dicrurus megarhynchus. The sequence goes on from VXAD01012719.1 coordinate 140,355, forward strand.
ACAGGGCAATCCCAAACACAAATACAAGTTTGGCAGAGGTTTGGCAAGTTTTGCAAGAAGCCTCAAAGAAAAGGACTTTCGGGTACAAAGGCGTGTAGTGAGAGGACAAGATGGGGATGGATTCTAGTACCTAAAGGAGGCTTGTGAAAACAAGGGAGAGGGACTTTTTCTACGGGTAGATTTTGACAAGGACAAAGGGCAATGGTTTCAAACTGAGAGAGGGCAGATTTAGTTTAGATGTTAGGAAGAAATTCTTTGCCATAAGGGAGGTGAGGCACTGGGACAGGTTTTCCAGAGAAGTTGTGGATACCTCATCCCTGGAAGTGTTCAAGGCCAGGTTGAGTTAAAAAACCTAGTCCAGTGCTAGGTGTCTCTGCAGGAGTGCTGGAACTAGAGGGTCTTTAATGTCTTTTCCAATCCAAACCATTCTATGACACCACGCAGGTACTATGTTTGTAAGAATATCTGCACCAAAGAAAAACATACCCAGGCACAGGGTGCATACATGAACAGGTTGTCTAAAGTGTACAGGCTATTTAAGAAAAGGCATACAGAAGAGTAGTTGACATAACATCCTAGCATTAGACAAAATGAAAATATTTTGTTGAAGAATCAATTAACCTTGCAAAGGGATCCCAACTTAACCATGTAGATCATCATTAAATTTTATCATAACTAGGATCATGGGTAGAGATGCCCTAGATTTGATACACAATGCTGTAGTAGACTCACTGAGTCGTGCAGGTGCTCCTTTCATAAGAAACAGTTATGCAAAATTGATCACTGGTGATCTTTATGTTATTGCTAATTACATCAGCATTGTTTTATTTATTTTAAAGTGAACTGTGTGAATCTGGTCTCAGGACTTTCTGGTTCTGTTTGGACTGAGTAACTGACTTGAGGACTGCCTATGGAGGTTGGATGCAACAACAGATTAATAATGTCGGCAGCCTAGATTCTAAGATGGTTGCAGAAAAGCCATGATATTAATTAATTTTAATTTTTATTTTTATTTGCTGGAGTCATATGCAGATAGGGTGCAGTTCATCTCAAATAGTGTACTTCAACAATTCAGGTAGTAGCTTCACTATTTCAGTCCTGAGTTATCCTCTAAAAAGGACTACCAATTATGCTGAACTTAATAAAATTGTGTGGTAGCTTTTGTGAGGTTTCATTTTACTGAACTTTTTAATTGTGCCTTATCACAGTTAATTTTCAGTGTTTGTACAGACTGCAATTCTGCCCTTATCATCCTGCTACACATATCATGCTTCATGTATTTTTTTGATGATTTACATTTAGTTATAATACATGCACATTTTCCACTTGTCCTTTTCAGATGCAGGCAGTGAAGTAAAGCAAAACATTGTGCTTTATTAAAATAGATGAAGTGTTTTAGGAATCTTAAAGGTATAATGCAAAAAATAGTGAAGAAAATTATGTGAATAAAAAAAAAATCCAAAATTCATTTGTAAAGATGAAAGAATGGCATCAGAAAAATGCTAAGGAGACCTCTGTCCACTTTTACTGCAGGATCTTTATTCATAAAGTAAATCACATCAGCTGGTATTCGTCTTATCTCATCTATCTTCTGCTGTCTAAAACTTTGTTTTCTGAATGCAAGCTCTCTCAGTTTAAACTCTGATACAAAAGACTGGTACCTCTAGCAAAAGTTCATCTCATCTGTATTAATGTTGTCTATACAACTACAAAATAGGAAAATTAAACCATAACATTTTGTTTACAACAAAACTATTTTGTTTACAATGACTGCCCTTAAAACAAACAAACAAACAAAAAATCAAAACCTATTGAACTCTCTGGATCATAGCAATACTGAAAATGAAAACAACCAGCAGAAAGCATGTTATATAATTGCTCCTAATATAAATCATGCATCGTGACACTGCTGTAATACAAATAGAACAATACTTTCTGTCACGTGTTTCATCTGGTATTCTATATGAATAAATTGGAAATATATATCAATTTAAATAACATACAACAAAAATGATGAGTAGCACAGGAAGAATGCAGAAATGTTTTCTGAAACATAGGATGGGAGGTTGTCATGGAAACAGCTGGGTTAGAAATCTTTTTGTTGCGACAATTTTATTCAGCTGTTACTTATTTTTTATGTTATTTTAATAAATTAATCTTCCTGAAGTCATTAATGATTTTATTTTTTTCAGAATAAGGTGTTAAGAACTTTTCAGACATAAAGAAAAGATTATTGGCATATTCATGTACACTGAAACATACAATGAAAATTTCCAGTTTACTCCTACTCTCATCTATCTGAAAGACTAAAAGAAAAAGGTGAGTAAAAGAGTGAGTCATTCCCTCCAAAAAAGGCTATCATGGCACTCTATGCAATATTTTGCCTCAAGTGACCTAAAGGAAGAAGGAAACCTGTAAAAACAGTCTCACCAAATTTGAAATACTTAAATTATTTATCCTACATAAATAAAACAGGTGAACTGAAAAGTTCAACTAGCAGAACTCATCTATAAAAGTAATTTAAAAACAAAGTATAAAATTAAAACAACTAAAATAAATAAGTACCAGGTTAACCAGAAAAGGAACACAAGTACTCAATGACAAAAGAGAAAAATTCTTGCTAACCAGTCTGTCTGCAAGAAACAGGAATTTAATTAGTATATATGAACATACCTTCAATAAATACAAGTTTCTAAATATTAGTTTTCATAGAGAAAAAAAGGTGAAATACCAAAGGAAATAGAATGGAAAGGGTAACAAGTGTCATGTCTTCAGAAAACAACCTGAAGGAAGCAATATAAAACAAACTTAAATGCAAACCCAAAGAATTAATAGTGTTTCAGTGAGCATTATAAGTAGCCAAAATGAAAAAAACCACAAGGGACTAATAAAAATTATCTGAAGACTGAGCCACGTAAAAGAAGAAGAATATAACATAGAGGGAATGAATCCATGGGTTTGAAAATGTACATGTTATTTCTTGGAACAAGAGCTGATCTAAGACTCTCCATGGATACTTTTTTCCCTACTAAACATGCTGGTTCACTGATAGGTAAAAAGTTTTTTGGACACATTAATCTTAAAAAAGCCTGGAGCACAACACAGGTGCATTAGGACTTTCTCATCAGTTATCTGCCCTTCAGTTTTCTGATAGATTGTGTGGAGAATTACATTCACTCTATATTGAGCCAACACCATGTTAGTTCTAACATCACATATTAAATCAATTATCAAATACTAGCTGCATATGTAGCATGACTTAAATTTCCTCAGCCATTGCTTCCATCGCTGAAGATGGCATTACAGTGCATTTTATTACACTTAATTCAGAATACATATTAATCAATAATGATCAATCCTTATGTTTCTAATGAGAAAGATGACATGAGGACTGCAAGTGATGGCAAGAGACAGTGCCCATCATTTTCCTCAATATTTTTGGTTCTGACTGGAGGTTTTCTCTTCTCCAAGGAAAGAGGCTGGAATTTCTTCCAATGAAATTGATGAAAAACATCAGATGGTGTTATTTAACTATGTTAAGATGCCTTGATGTGTTGGAAAACAGGTTTAATCTCCTTGGAATACCTTGCTTTTCCAGGGCCATCTTCCAGACATAGCAGCTATAGGTGCAGCATTTGGCTTTATCACAGTACTGAGCAGAAGGTTTCTTTAGGGCCTTTCCACCCTGCTTATAGGACTTATTTTTATGGTGCTTTCCCCATATTTCAAGAATCTTATAAAAATTTCCTTATGTTAATTGTATCAATGGATAACCTGAATTTAAATAGTTTTGAACTTTCTTGCTACAAAATTCATCCTTTGTTGCAAGACAGACTAGAGGAGGCTAAAATAATGAAGGTTCCTATTTTTACTTTTCTGTTTCTTAAATCTGCTTGATGCCTTAGGTTTTAACTTTCATATTTTTCAAAGCCTGTACTGCCTAGTGCGTAACTCTGAAGTTTCTTGTTGCCTGTTAGCTGTTGTTCTCTTATGCTGGTTAGTCACAACAAGCCTCTCTAGGTTTCTACCTCAAGGACACCAGGCCCCAAAATGTGTAAACTAAAAGCCTCTAAAGGGGGGGAAAACTTAGGGTAATTACATCATGAACTGAGGTCATAATTGGAGAATTAACCCTGATATGCAAATGGACCAAACTTATAAAAGTGTGAAGAACCCGTGACCCAGGGTCCATCTTGGGTGTAGCCTATTGATTGCCCAGGTGTACTTTTGAAGGCCCCTCAAATAAATACCTCCCTTTATTTTCTTATTCTTGTCTAGTCTCTGTTTTCAGGTGGCCACCTCAGGCATCATGCTGATTCACAACACTGATGCTTGTGGGTGTGTGGTGAGTTTATCTTAGATAGCTTCCAGACATCCATCCAGCTAGCTGCTTTCTTACTCCCTCTCCTCAGCAGGATTGGGAGAGAAAATTAGATGACATATCTCATTTGTTGAGATAAAGACAGTGAGATCACTTACTAGTGAGAATTACGGGAAAAATAAACTCAACTTGGAGAAAATGAATTTAATTTATTGCCAATTAAAACTAGAGTAGGATAATGAGGATGAAATCAAAAACTAAAACATCTTACACTTGTCCCGACCTGCCTGAAGTTCAGAAATAATGCTTGTAAAATGTCCTGTATAAGGTCATCAGAATATAGCACTAACCAGTCACCCAAGCTAAATTATTATTCAATTACTTTCCTGTAGAAAACTTTCAGAAGATGTTTACAATTAATTGTCTTGGGGTGACTTTATGATGTGTATCCCCTACTGCCCGCTCTATGCCCAGACATGAATCCTGTGCTTTTCTGTGCATTTAAAACTGTGTCTGCAAGAAAGAAAAAAGCCAGGCAACCTTTTCAAATTGGTTTTGTGTTCAAGGACACAGAGATAGCTGCTGCTGCTGCAGAGTGGAGGCAACCACCTTCCTGCTCTTCCCAGCTCTTGGCTCCTTTTCTTGGAAGAGAGAGAGACAGAGAGTTAAACTCCTTTGCTTCCCTGACACTTTGGTTTCTTCTTCTTGTCTTCTGGACTATTCAACAACACCAGAACACACTGGGAGAACTTACACCGGCCCAGAGGGTCCCCCCCTCCCAAACTCCAGCTTTGGAGAGGAGAAACCTGCTCCCACAAAGGACGCTGAAATCTAACCAGATTCTCTCCACAGTGAGAGGTTTTATCTGTTTGGCATTATTCTTTTTCCCACTGTGCATTGTGTTTGTTAAAAAAATAGGGTTTTTTTCCTTTTTCACTTTCCTCTGAAAAATTTCTTCTGGAACCTGGTGGGGGAAGGGTGGCTGTAAGCTGCCTTCTTTGGAGGAGATGTTCCTCCCAGAGCATTTCCCTTAATTTGTCTCAAACTGGGACAACAATGTTCACCTGCAAGCCACTCATGTCTTTTATCCAGAGAGGAAAGGACTTAGGTAATTATTTCATACAATATCTGAAGACATCGTCTGATTCTATTTGATCTGTTTGTGTATTACTCCCCCTTATCTTGAGGTGCAAAAATAAAGATCATGCTCTGTCGCAAAAGTCCACAAAAGTAGACCCAGAAGAGTCCATTACTTAAAGTAACCTATACCTTTTGATGCTTGGGCTTCCTATGTTGTTTTAGTAAAATTAGAATATAGTTGGAGGGAAATTAGAGAAGCAAAACCAAAGGGAAAAATACCCAGCTAACCGACCAACAACAACAACAAACTCACCCCCCTCCCAAAAACACCCAAAAAAACCCCCAACATAAACCAAATTGCTTAAAAGGAAAGAATTTTGTCTAGTTATCTATTTTAAAAATTTGGCTCTAGTTATTTCAGGTTTCCAGCAATGCTGAGATACATTTATGTGAATTAATGATCTGTATGATTAAATGACCTCATTTCATCCTATTTAGTGACAATATCTTATCAACAGCAGGATGGAATACTGGAATAATTTCTAAGAAATATCTCAGCTGAATTACAGAGAATTTTAATGGATTATTTTTAAAGCTGCTGAAAGGAGATTTGTCATATAAAAATAACAGTTTGAGTATTAAAATTGACCACATATTAAGAAATTGAACTACTTGGACATAATTAATAAAGCATAAGATATATTTTCATAAAATTAGCTCATCAATTAAATGTACATATTTTAGATTTGTTAAATATATAAAGTTCTATGTCTTAACAAGGAAAAACAATTGTGCTGCTCAAGGATGAAGGAACTCTATATGTAAGTTTGAAAACTTAAACTAAAAAATGCAAATTTTGGGTCATTTTAATGAACTGTGTAGGCTGCAGAAACATTTGGAGTAGATCTGGGTAACTCTCTAGAAGGAAAAGCTATCTTGGAAAGTTCATACGGACATAAATACATCAGATTGATGATTGCCTTAATGTAGCACAGGTCACATTGCTCATTCTATGTGCTTCTCCCACTTTAATTTCTTCTTTAAATAAAATAAAACTGGAGGACCACAAGTCTCAATCAAAAGCAGTTTTATCAGTCTATGAATCTTCTCTGACAATTGAATTCTCTTAATCCCCCCCAATGGCAATGTGCTAGTTTCTCTGCATTTCTTAAACACTCTATAAAACACATTATCTGAAAGATCCTACTTAGTATCAGAAGCAGCCTAAGTATTACCATAGCGTTCTTGTCGAGTTAATGAACCTTGTTTTTTAATCAGGCTAATCAGCTTGCTGTCTTCACATACAACCAAATATCTACAGCACACAGTACTGTGAAGAATCCAGCCTTACATTTTTCATGTTCACATTCTCATTGGCCCAATTATGCATTTTCCAGTTGCATACCCTGTGTAACCAGATGAGCTCTTGGAAAAATGTATATCTTTGTAACAAAAAGTGCTAATCTTACATCCACTTTGCACAGAAATTCCATAAAACAAAAGATAAAAATCACTCTTTCCTTTCAAAACATATAGGTTTACGCTATGTTTACTATTATACAGCATCTCTTCACTATTAAGCCATGTCAAGATCATTCGTTAAAATATCTTCACCCATTGCTAAGGCAAAGCTCTTTGTGAGTCTTTCCAGATCTGTCTTAGCTTAGCATTCATGTTTTTGACAGAAAAACTAAAAATAAATTAATCCTTTCCTTCTAAATTGCACCTTAAGAGAACTTAGGCTCTCCTATATTCAAATAAATGGCAATACTGTTATGTCATAATTTGAAGAAAAAAATATTCAATGAATTTTGATCTATACAACACCTAACTGTGATCACTCTTTTAATGTATATAACTCCTAAATGTGATCACTCCTGTATTTTCAGTTAAAGGTAAAAAATAGTGCTGCTCACTTTTGACACGGCAGAGACCTTGACATATTTCTTGCCCAACAAAGTTACCTTAAGATGTATCTAGTAAAATAGAGTTACAACTCCTCATAAAATAATACTTTTAATAACATTAGAAAGAGAACCTCCACTGAAGATAGAGGAAAGATCCTTATGTTCATTGTAACATATTTAATATTGAAAGGTCAAATTTGAGAAGACATCATTATGCACCTAAAATAAGGGGCAGATACTATTTTAGACAATAGCAGCAAAGCAGAAAAGTGCAAAGAAAACAGCTACCCACCTAATTAATAAAAATGCTATTGGTCTAGTCAGACAGTCACAGATACAAGTTTTTTCATTTACAAGAACCTGATCACTAGGGCATATCCAAATTCTCTGTGTTCCCTTGTCTATTGCTATTGAATACATGTGAGTCATTCAATATTTTTATTTTTTATTTATTTATTGTTACTTACTTGCTAAAAAGCCATCAACTACGGTGCCTCTGCTAAGTAGAACTTTTTTTTTCCAGAAATCCAGTAGCACACTGGCTCTCAATGAAAGTATGGAGGTATAAATTGACATTTTTCACTTAAAGATTAGCTCAAGTCAGCGGTGTCATCTTTTGAAGTGATACTCTTGTTAGAACTGAGCTAGCAGTAAAAATATCCAGTAATGTAGCTACTTGTATTTCAGGCAATTTACAGACGTTTTTTAATCATAACAATGTATTCGTGAGATGGTTACATTTGTTTATCTGCACCTTCACCTAGAGGATATGAACTGGGATATTAATTAATTTAGCCAAGGGCACAAATGGAATGTGTATCACATTTAGATTAAAATTCTACTCTTTTCAGCTCATTGTTAGGTATTCACCTCAGTACACAATTTTCCCCTTCTCTAATTCAGTTTGCTATTATATTAATAATGTAGCTGCAAATTGTGATACAGCAAGTCTTAACTCTTTTCAAAAATAACTCATCCTTTCAACAGATGACCCCTGGTTCACTATGAGGTTTTTTTGATCATTTGACTGATGAAGATGAAGAACCACTGCTATGCACAGCATTTTATTAGAGTCAATAGAATGAAACTCATAATTTCTAGTGTATATTTCCATTACATAAACTTCATTGTTCCAGATGACACACACACACTGAGAATTATAATAAAAAATTAACTGGGTAAAGAAAATTTTACAGAGTGACTGGGTTTTCTTTAAAGAAAGAGGCACAGGCGATTACTAAGACAATGCCACAACAATTTTGTTTCCTGTCACTGACTTGCATTCTGCTGTATGAAAGAGGTCTCCTTTTAGATCTGTGGAAAGAGGTGCAGGATGCTTCTGTGTAAAATCCACTGTAGATAAAAGTTTTGGTGAACACCAACAAGAGTCAAACACATGATAGCAAAGTGGTGCATTGAATGTGAAAATCTCCATCTCAGAAGAACAAAGGAGATAATGTTTGTGTTAATGTTTTGTTACAGCCTTTATTCAGTGAAACACTTGACAGGCTTACATTTGTCTCAGTGGAGCAACAAACTTGAAAGAGTCATCTTACCTTTGAAGATATAAGTCAGTATTGTCTTCAGTTCGCAACTCAGTAGATACTGCCCTTAAGGCATTTAAGGATCTTGCGTTATTAAAAATTTTAGAGTTTTCTTAAAATCAGTTGCTCAGGTTGAGAAGGTTCTTTGGAGACCTGTATTTCACTACTCTGACATTTCCAAGCATTGCTGATCACCATCAGTTTATCTTCAAAATACCACAGTGCTATAAGTACTTCTTAGCCCATAACTGTATAAAATTAGTTTTCTTGACCTTATTTTCCATAGTAACAATGAGCTCATAAATGCACATGTCAAAACAAAAACCATTTTAGAATTTATCAGTAATTTATCATCCATATTTATGAATGAACTTACAAGTTGCAAAATCGGTAAACCAGGCTCCTTGGTCAAAGGACTTCTAAGGTTAGGAATTTCTAACCCACCCTTTTCTATATTTTCATAGTCAACACACAATAACATGCAAAATCTCAAATTAAATAATGTATATATAATTAGCAAAGCAAAATCTTCAGCATTATATATCTTTCTCCCTAATTTTGATTGGTCTTTTTTTGTTGCTTTTAGTTCACTTGCCACCTGGCCTGATGCATCTTGGGTGACACTTATATCCTCTAGCATATCTTCCAGCCTTATACAATAACTTGGATACTTCAGGACATTTCAGATACCACAAAGATCAGGCAACCAGACTGAGGTCATACAAACTTTAGATCAATGTTCAGTTCTTTTAGGAATTAGTAATTTGGCCAGTGGAATAGGACTTGAAAGATTGGGGGTTTTATGTTCACTAAATTTCAACATTTTGCTGCCTAAAACCTACATTTTTTGAAAGAATGTGTTCCTATAAGGTGTCTATGCAAATATACACTGAATAATTTAAAATCTTCAGTTCTGTCATATTTCTTTCCCAGTATGTTCCAGTACTACAAGTACTTTTTTATCTAAATAATCTATAATTTATAAGAATTTCTTATGACAAATCAGAAAAAAAAAAATTATTAGTCTAAATAACTAGCTCTGTACATTTCAAAGTGCAAGCAGAATGCTTTCACTGTACAAGACTTTATAGCACTTGAATAGCAAATGTGGAACTTCCATACTAGACCAACATAGCAACTATATAAAAAATATAAATGCTTACCAAAGGCGCAATTGCATCTGAAGCCACTTATGTCCTCTTCACAGGTCCCTCCATTCCAACAGGGTCTGTCTTGACACTCATTGATGTGAACAGAACATGTTTCTCCTGAAAATTTGAATTAAAAAAAAAAAAAAAGAAAAATACACTGACATGTTCAAATCATAAA